>JAECUM010021677.1:0-76176 GCA_016617855.1 Megalonaias nervosa | reverse complement strand
TGGATACATCTTTGTTCTCCTGGGGTATAGTTCTATGCGTCCACATTGACTGCAAGAGTTCTTTCAGCTTCTGTGCCATGTGCCAGCTTTGTAGAATTCTGCTGGTATTGCCATTTGATAGCAGGCCAACTGCTTTTGCAGTTGGAGGTTTAGTTTGTGAATATGCCGATTTCCACTTGGAGTCATCAGTCAGTTGCCTCCATACTGATAGATAATGCTGTTGAAGTGTTATGTGTGTCTTTGATGTCTGCATGTGGTGGAACCGAAGGTTTTGGATGCAGTTGGTTACACAGAGTCTGTGAAGGATATCCCATTTTCCTTGACATTCTTGAAGTTTATATTGATAATATCTCGTTGGCTGCACAGTTCTTTGTCAAATGCCTGTTTCATATTCTCCTCTTTCATTATGAAGACACTGAGATTTTGGACACTTTTTTGCCTTCTGGTCATCTGCTAAGCTGAATCAGGGTATTAAAACTTAGTGACTTTGAGCCTGTGGTTATTTCAGCTTGTTGCTTCTACTAATGTCAATGATGATACAGTCAGTAAGATGCCTGTACTTGGAGCATAGGTTCATCCAAGATGTCTTACTGCAGTTTGGTAGGCAGAAGACTGTTGGTAATTAGGAGATCATGTTCAGCGCAGTTCCTCAGTATGAGGAGTCCATCACTGTTACATTTGCCAAAGCCATTTTAGTATGTGATGCCATATCTGGTGTCTGTGCCAACTCTAGCAGTAAAGTCAACAAGGATGATGAGCTTGTCTGCTTTGGTACTTCTGCAAAAAGAGATTCCAGGTCTTCATAAAATTTGTCCTAGATCTCATCTGGGTTTTTCATGATGGTTGCATAGACACTAATTATAGCTGCATGTTGTTTTCCAGAGTGTGAGTAACATTTGCATTCATGGTCTTTGGGAGATTTGTGAGCTTGATAACAGATTGTATTTGATGGCAAAATCAACACCATCTAACATCACTCTTTATTTTGGCCACTCCTGAAGAAGGTGTAACTGGTTCCTGCTTCAGTTAGGTGAATTTCACTAAAGGATGCTATCTGGATGTTGTATCTAAAGGTCAGTTTATTACCAGCTGGAGCTGTTTATCTCTCTGGTCTATCTTCTGATATATTGTCCATTAGTATGCGCATGTTCAAGCACCAATGTTGATTTGTGTCACCTTTGACTTCTTGTTAGATTTTTTACTGCTAAGGTGGTATCCCCACCAACTGTGGTATGTTCACCAGTGTTCAGGTGAAGCAGCCTTTGTTTGGGGCACCTTTATTGATCCCGTTCCTCATGTTGTAAAGGTGAGCAGAATAATCTTAAAGAGGGCTGCTCTGTCACCCAGGGGGCTGCCAAGTTCCACTACTGTTTTGATCCAGTGAAAAGTAGCTCTCTGCCCAGAGGCTACTGTGTGCAGGTCTGCAGTTACAGCTCCCAGTGTATACAAATACTGTTTTGCTGCTCACCCATCACCACAGAACTTGAATGTATCTGGTGGGGCGAGAGGAGTAATGTAATGGCTTGCACATTAATTGGATTTAAGTAGGGGAGGTTGTGCAGAGTTGCCCCTATTCTCTCTTCCAGGCCTGTCTGAATCTAGTGGCATGACAATTTTGAGACATCTGGAGACAAGTCCAGATACAGAGGATTGCCATCATTTCCTTCTGCACCTGATCTGACATCCTATGCTTTTTACACAGTTTTTGCCATCTGCCTTCACAACTGGGGGATGGGAATAACTGCTCAGGTACCTGATCCACCAGAAAGGACTTTCCAGAGGGAGCAAGTCCTGATCAAGTCACATGTAATACTATATATTTTTACTTATGGTAGCATGATTAGCCTCGTCTGACATGTATTTCCTCATGAACCGTTTTTAAATACTTTTTAAATATTTATGTGCAACATGACTTTAAACAAGGTTTATAAAAAATATCATTAAATTGCCAAGGCTTGGAGGTGCAGATTAAAAGACACGATGCTATGAATTTTCTTATGGCAAAAAGGAATTCCATATAGTATTTTGTTTTACAGAGTTCAAATTTTCAGAGAGATACATGCATGTGAATGTTTCTTTAGCACCTTACTGACTTGTGCAGGAGTGTTGCAGTTTTATTCAACAATAATTCTGAATAATTAAAAACTAAATAGCTGGAAAAAGATATAATTGAAATAGTTTGAGTTTAGAAATTATAATTAAAGGAAAATAATATATTTATATATATGTGTGTGTGTGTGTGTGTGTGTGTGTGGGTCTGTCTGTCTGTGTGTAAATATAGTCCTAACATTGATTCATTCTAATTTTATTCAGAGAAGTACATTTCAAAACTTAGAATGACACACAAACCAAATTGTATTCAATATTGGGAAGGAGCTAAATATAGAAAATGCAAATAATTACTTGGAAACACAAAAAATGCATATGCAGGCAAGATTTGACTTCTTATTTAGATAAATTCATATGTGATGTTGAGAAAATTAATACTGAAGCAGGGTACATGTACTGATATGATCACTCTTTAATATTTGGATTTATGTCCATGATTGCAAGACAAAACAAATAGTAGGACTTAAGAGACCCTGAAATATGTTATTTGTGTAGAGGAAAATGTAGTATATTATAAAACAGCATGCTTTTTCTGTATATTCTCATAAAAATCTTTGCAAATCCCTTGATGTGAAATATTGTTTGCTGTTGATTAATGACCTCTTCTTCAAAGTTTCTTGGGTGGAAATTAGAGGAATTATATAAGAGAACAATATTTTATCGATAATTGGAGGAAGACCAAAGATGTGATACAGATAAATTTGACAGAAAGACAAACTTAGAGGAATTAGAGATAAATATTAGAGGGGAGTAGATTTAGATCTAAAGGAATTTGGAGGTAGAGAAGTAACAATACTTTGGTAGCTTGGAAAATATGAACTATGTTTCAAACCTTGTGTCTCAGTGGTGGAGAAAATGACAGTTTGTTAATAAGTGATTATCATGAAATAATACATGAAACTAATTCTTACAATGAGAATTTTTATAACTCTAGATTACGGTCAATGTTGGTATGTGAGAAAGCTGCCTGTAGCTTCCCATGGGTCAATGGTTCTTAGCAGGGTTTTCCCTAGGTTCTTCATTGTGAGAGATTTGTTATGGTTGGCGGTGAGGTGCTCCCAATATGTTATTTAAACTATTGTAGAAGTTCCATCCAGGCTCTGTTTTGGGTTGGAAGCT
Source organism: Megalonaias nervosa (assembly GCA_016617855.1). NCBI lineage: Eukaryota > Metazoa > Mollusca > Bivalvia > Unionida > Unionidae > Megalonaias > Megalonaias nervosa. Next base: position 72,948 of record JAECUM010021677.1, on the reverse strand, counting down.
AAATTAGTGAAAGATAGATGTAAAGCTCTGAGCCCCCAGTCAGCAATGCTGACAGTTAGATGGTTACATATACAAAAAAAAGGTTGAAATTCAATGAATAACAATTTAATAACAATTCAATAATCAAATGATTCAGATTCCCAATTACACCTCTTCCGCTTGACCTTTTAATAGCCTATTACATCACTTGATTAGCAGTGTGAGATCGATTTCCACCTGTCCTTGTATTCTACTCATCTGTGGTATTCTTCTCTCTCCTATTTCTCCCAATTCCTTCTCCTCTTCCTCCCCAACTTTCTCCAAATTCCTTCTCCTCCTCATCTTCTCTATACTCCTTCTCCTCCTTGATTTCTCTATACTCCTTCTCCTCCTCCTCCTCAACTTCTCTATACTCCTCCTCCTCCTCCACTTTCTCCTCCAGACTTCTGTTGACTTCAACTGTTCAGCTAGTCTCAATTCTGTCTCCACCTCCTGGAGACTCAAGACTCAATTGAACCAGAATTTCTGTCCCCTATAAAGCTTCCTTTTCGAAGCTTTGTCTTTCCTTAGAATCTACCTCAGAAGTTTTACCGCCAAATTACAAGTGGCTTTCTCAGAGTAACCCTACTGCTCTTCAATTTGTCTAGGCAAAACTAACTTTTAGTTACAAGTTAGACGGTATAATTCATGTCAAATTGTAATCATGCCCTCTATCTCAGTTTTTGATTGGACATCGCTGTGGACCGATCCAATCAAACTTAGCAGACAATGTCCCTCTTACTGTTTGTCGATGTGGGGACGGATGAGAATACACCCCACTCAGGCCCGGCCCTAAGGCAAGGTGAACGAGGCAACTGCCTTGGACCCTGCGCTTCTCTGCAATGCAATTTTTTTGCTTGGGACCCCGTGCTCATCGCTTGCTGCCTTGGGCCCTGCACATCCTAGGGCCGGTTCTGGCCCCACTCACCCCACAGGCTTCCCTCTTATCTTGGGACTAAGCTGTAACACATAAGTGTGAAGTAGTGTGATCTATCGCCTTTGCCAATTCAAGATTCTGGGACTCTGGCTGGTCAAGTAACCTTACGTAAGAGATTAACACACTGTAACTAGATACCTCCATACATCAAGATAGAAAGTATGTTCTTGTAAGATATGTTTGATCATTCATTCAAAAACCTAAAGAGACAGAATTTATAATCATCCTATTATTGTCCTTGTCATAACTATTCCAAAATTTATTATTAATGGTTAATAAATTTCACTACCTAATAACCTTACATCCTGGAAGAAGCTTTCAGACACTGATACAGACACTACTAATTAATTTGAGCTCATCAATGTTGGAGAAAATTCATAGAGATAAGAAAGGATGTACTTTGAGGGCTATTAAAAACTGATGAAAATATTTCATTTTCTTATTTCTGGGAAAACTCAGAGAATCTACAAAGCAGATGTAGAATCTGGAAATATATCCTATTGTTTCATTTAATTTAATATACCATCCTTTCACACAGAATTCAGTATGCTACACATTTTAAATACAGACACAAAGCAGCACTCATAATGCTACAATTTTCAAGTTGATACAATGTGACCCCACTAGAGTATGCTCCATTATAACACAAATTCAGATATAACATGATCATGACATAGCTCCTGAAATTTCATATACATGTATTTTTCTCATACACAAAAAAATTTTCTTTCTTAAAAGTGCCATATGTAACGTATACAAAGTTTACTATCATTTTGGGGAAAAGATCATGTATTATGAATTCTTATGTAAGATGATCTTGAATTTTATATGAATATCCTTTTCTTGCACACGATAAAATAGTTTTTTCTTCTTAAAAGTTAGAAAAATAACCTGCAAAACGTTTATTTAGGGATCATGCTGGGCTTCTCCAATGTCGCAAATTGTCATTTCTTTTCCTTATTGGCGACAAAATATACCATCTAGCAATTTTTTGTGACCCCCATGGCTGTTTAAACTTGTATATACAATCTCGGGTTTGGAGTGAAGAAATTCAAGGCACCGCAAAAGGAAGATGAAAACTTGGTATAAAATACGTTGAAATTTATCTGTTCCTACATAAACAAATTCTTTGTTCATACTGAGAAACCATCTTAACAGTGCATTGTTATATCATAATCTGCTTATTCTAACATCTGGCCTGAGAATAGTTGGTGAGAGATCTCCGGACTATTGGCTGCTTGCTACTAATTAATATATTTATTTAGACTGACCTTTGTATGTGGATGGTAAGCAATAAATTCCTCCTCTTTTCACTCACGGAATTCAATCCTTCAAAACACTCAAACTTCTGTAGTAATCCCTGTCAGAACAGAACACCTGAGTACTCATCTTCCATTGAACTTTTTCTAAATTTTCTGACATACGCATGGAAGCAGCATCACTCAACTACCAGAAATGTTAAAAAAACAAAACAACCCCCCCCAAAAACCAGAGATCTACTTGTCGGTCTATCCAATAGTCATGCTACTGGGATTGGCTACAATCGACCAACCTTTGAAGACAGGATCAGTAACTGCTACAATCGATGGCTAAATTCCTTATGTTTTTAAAATGTACCCAGACAAAATAGTTTTGCTGAAACTTCAAAGAAAACTGGTCATCTCTAAAGTACCAACTGTTCTGTATAACATGGTTCCCATGCTTTTCTAAAGATAAATTTCCAGGTCATTTCCAGGGTTTTTCCAGGATGAAATTCATTTTTCAAGGTTCACATATGACCATTACTGAATGGAATTAAAGAACATTTTAGATTATAAAACATGTATTTTCTAAATCCAAAGATGTTTCTCTTTCAAGACTCTCCAAAACATCTAAGAAAGAAAGGATGATCATGTACAAAACCACAAAATATATCACACGAAACAAGTTTGATTATGTTCCTGTAAATTGGCATGTAAAGTCATTTCAATTTTCAGAATAAAAATTCTAACTTTAATTTGCTGACCTGCATTATGTTGCTAAGTGGGAACAACATAATGAGCATAAATTAGTTTTATTTCCTTTCAAAACTTTAATTCTAAAGAATTCTATAGCAATATATATATATATATATATATATATATATATATATATATATGCATCTTATAGAAAGTAAACATTTCCTATTAAAGTATTAAAAAAACAATAAACACAAATAATTAGAATCTTGTCTTGTAACGAAAAGAGTTTAACCCTGAATTTATCTGTGCCAATAAAATCCCTAACAAGATTCTTCAACAACCTAATCTCCTTAAGATGATCTGCTTAAAAATCCATCATTTAAAAAGCATTTTCAAAAGGGTTGATTTAAATTTTGACAAACGACCTTCAAAATTATATACTATGGTATAAACAAGGATTGAATTTTCTATAAAATCAACTTGTCTTCTTGTAATTCATTATACTAGTCCCCAAACCTGTATTGACATGGGGGCTCGTATCGTTTTTTAATATATAATACAAGGGACGACAATTTCTCATTTCAGCTCTGAGATTCAACAATTTAGACTACAAATCTGGCATAAAACGAATAGCAGTCCATTTTCTAATCCGGGTTTCCTCTGAATATTCCCACTCCATTTTTCAAATTTGGACATTTAGGTTGGGGTGTGGGGTTATTGCAATTGCGTATCGAAATTTTGGAATTTGCCGCCACCTCATGGTAGCGACGTATGGTAGTCACTTACCAGCGGCATAGAAAATTTAAACTTATGTTATATCGACTTATACCTGCATGAAATTGATAGGAAAATGATTTATTTTCTCAGAAATGGCAAGTATTGTAATCGTTATGTCTTTAATGGGTTGGGTCGGCATGACATCACAAACTTAGCGACCTACTTTCTGCCATATTGTGGAGGTGAAAACAATTGCTTAGTAACAGTACGGTAGTTATGTTCGATATTGCAAACCATTTTAGTTTACCTATACTTTGTTTATTATTTGTTCTCTGTTCAGAAGTGCTGCATAGTCTTCTGTACAAGCAAGATATAAAACCACGAATGTGTGTCTGTTGAATATTTTTACAGACATAATATATTTTAGGTTGATAAGGGTGGCAGTGGTGTGTACGTGTCACGTACATGTGTACACGACAATATACGCCAATTAGTGTCAAGACAGTTTGAAGGCTGTGTTTGTTATACAGTTTGTATATTGTACACTTTTCATTTATAAAATGACGAATATAAATGTAAGGATCGTAAGATCAGTTGGTCATTCTTGCAATGTCTTACGGTTACAAAGAGATGCTGGATAGCAATGCAAATGCACGATATTTACAGAAACTAAAAGTTGTGGAAATTAATGATTGTCCTTATAAATTTCCAGCAGATATTTGGGTAAATAATGCAACAAAATGGCCTGAAGTGACATGGCCTCATGTTTGCAACAATCTTACAGATACACCTGGTAAGTTTGGTTTTTTTTAAACAAAATATTTGTTGAAGTAATTGTACACCTTTTCCCTAAACCTATTTTTCTTTAATTAAACTATATCAAAATCTGAAATTTTCAGTCAGTATTACCTGTGATCCTAATTACTTTTAAAAGTTCTCATTAATTTATATTTTTCCATTATTATTATTCTTTAATTGTCCTATTAAACCTTGATTAATAAGCACTAAAAGTTGTGTATTTTTCAACCTATGTACATTTATCCACACTGCATTTATAATAATTTTCCTTTTGCATATGATGGCTTGTGCACCCACCAACACTGCAAATCTTAGGCATATCTTAAAATGTTGTATTAATGTCTCCCACACATTACTGAAGTCACTAGAACAACGGCGGTTGTTTTCACCTCGGCAGTCGGAACTATGCACTGAAAATGCCCAGATATGAAAAAGTACCCAGATTCCTGACCCAACTTATCTGCTGACAGACTAGACGAAACTACAGCATAGATGAAACATGACCCGGTACTCGCCATTTGCATTACTAGTCACATGACTTCACAAATCTCAAATGACGACATCGTAAATCCAATAGTCACGTGATATCAACAACAAACTCCTTTTAAATGTTGTCATACAGAAATTCAATTATATTAAATGAAAGTCAGATACTTTTTGTAAAACCCAGCAATCTGGCCAGTCTGATTTATCAAGCAGACAGCACAGGTCAACGTGTTAGTCACGTGATACAACAAAACTTCAGCAGTTGTTCTCGGAATATATAAATATGGAAAATTTTGTGTTCTTTCCTTTTTGTATTTTTGTTACAACCAGTATACGACTTTCATTTATTGTTTTTTTTTTTAAATTTGTTTCTCAACAACATTTGAAAATGTGGGCTGTTAGACTTGTGTACTCATGCAACTAGTAAGGTCTAATGCAAATCGCGAGTACCAGGTCACATTTCATCAACGTCATAGTTTTATCTTGTCTCTCAGCAGATTAAAGACATAATGATTTTAATACTCACAATTTCTGAGAAAATAAGTAATTTTCATATCTATTTCATGCATGTATCACTCGATCTAACAACATTTAAAGTTTGCTAGGTAATCCGGTAAGCGGGTAAGCAGCTACACTTTGCCACTACCATATTGGTCTCTTGTGATGCTAGACTGGTTTTCATACCTTCCACGTAAGGAAAGATTTTGAAAATAAAAGTCTACTAGACAAATCTAATCCATGGAATGTTTGGATTTACTCAGCATATATGTTTGCAAGCACCCAAATGATCCCTCCTGCACCCTCCGAATATTCTGGTTGTTGTTGTTGTAGGGTTTAACGCCATTTTTCAGCACAAGATAGGCTATACATGGCGGCCAGTATTAATGGTGGAGGAAGAACCCGGGAAAACCCCGGAAAGAACCAACGACCCACGAGAAGCTACTGGCAAGCTTTCTCACATACCCACATTGGCCGAGTCCGAGACTCGAACCAACGCAGACAGAGGTGGGGTGGCAGTGATTCGTAATGAAGAGCGCTTTAGACCACTTGCCCCCCCCCCAATATTCTGGTTAGAACTCAATAAATTTAACTTGCGATCAGTTTAGTTAAGACTCAATGGAGTGATTGTATCGGGTGTCAAGTGGTGGTGGAAAATTCCCGGGTTTTTCCAGACTTCCATCAGCATTTGTGAAATTCAAGGACTTTTCACAGTCAGGAAAAAAATTATCACTTCTCCAGACTTTTTCCCTATTTCCCGGTAGCGTGGGAACTCTGGTATAAATACTGAGCAAATGAAAAAAAATCAATTGTACTACACAAATGTAAGTTGTCAATATACAAGTGTTTTTCAGACTAGTTTGTCTTCATTAAATCAAAAGCACATATTTCTGCATCCATTTTTATTACCCACCTCCACCCCCACCATATTTTAGGTAAGTTCATCATTTTTTCAGCTAACTGACTTAGTTGGTTAAAACACAGTTCAGTTAATAACACAGTCGGGTTCTATGGACCCCAACCACCACTGTTATAGCGTGGTCACAATGTAATTAAGCTCATTTTATAGTGTTGATGCATACAACACTGCATTTTAGATTCTAGGTTCAGCCTTTTTGTTGGGATTTCCTAAAAACAGTAAACGTTCTCTTTGAAAGGTTAACATGCAGCCATTTAGATCATCTCGATATTTTCTAACTTCATCTTTCTACCAAATGACATAGATCAAAATAAAAGTAGGTTCATACTAAACTGCATCAGAACATGTTGAGTTGTACCTGTTACAAGCAATATCCCATGTGAAGTTAACTGACAAAAGCATAAACCTTGTCCAAGATGGAGTTGACAAGACAAAACCAATAAATGATACAACTAAATTCTAAGACAATGTGCCAAACTGCATCAGAAGTGTTGAATGGTTATTGACCAAAAGAAAGATCATAACTTCATTGAACTTTGACCTGAAATTCCAGACTTTTAAAGTGCACATGTTTTGGCAAACCATCTAACAAATGGCATCCATTTACATCCAAGAGTTGCAGAGCTATGCTGGTTACAAGTGGCATTCCATGTGAAAATATGAGATTAAATGTCAAGGGTCATAATTAAATCCAAATAGGTATTAACAAGGCAAAACACAAACAGGCACATTTAAAATGAGTACAAGCAAAGGAAGAAATGTTTGCACACTGATTCACATGATGTACTTTTATCTAAACAATGACTTCCTTATATGCAGAATTAAACTTTAATTTGCACAGACTGAATGGTCTCTGACTAGATATGCACAAGTGACTGATTAGGCAGGGAGAAACCGTTGTTTGGTTAGGGAACACCTGGCTGCAATACTGTAAATTTATAGGCAGATGACCATTATACATGCAGGATATTTATATTATAAATCTGATGGGGTAAACTTAGAATGGCCATTGTAAACAGGTGACTGTTAAGTAAGGGTAACCATTGTACAACCCTAAGTAACTAATTAAATTTTGCTACTTTTTGCTACTCAATTATAAACTATAATATTTATTATTTTTAGTTACACAAGATAAGGCATAGGTCATACGACTGCTCAGTCTTTACAGAGGTGACAGGATACAAGATGAGATGCAGAGAGGGTGGGTGGGCATGTGATCCTTATGAATACTACAAGTTCAATAAATTTATCATCAAACTTCAAGTTAGTACTAAATATTATTTAATTCTCAATTTCACTGACTCTATCTTACCCTAAGGGACCCCATGAGATGTTTAGAGTGTATCCTGTGACAGAGCATGATAAATGCATGTATTAAATTCAGTAACAATTGGTTGGGTTTACATGAACAACAAGTCTGATGAGATATATAGGTTTCTAATATCTTAGGAAGATGGAATCTTTTTCCTTCAATTACCTCTTTTTTAATGCAGTAACCAGAGGTACCTTGTTTGAAAAAGTAGCACTAGTGAATATTGTTCATGTACTAAGTAAGTGTAAAATACAAGCACTGATGGCAGCAGCTTGCATAGTGGATATTAACCATCATATAATAGTGTCCCTGTCCACTGCCCAAAAAGGGTTCTGGAAACTAACAACATATTGGTTTATTCCTAATACTGTTTGTCCTAGCGAAATATCTACAAGAGTGACTGTACATAGACATCTGTCTGGTGTATAACCTCACTCAGCTACACGAACCTCACCCAAACCATAATTACCTGCATACAGTGACTGCCAATGACCACCTATTATAAAGATAACTGTTTTTACATACAGAGGAGCCTCATTAATCTGGACACCTTCGTTCAAAGTGAATTAATATGTCCAGATTAATGAGTTTTCCAGATAACTGAAACAAGCACGTTTTTATTTTACGATGTCATCATACCGTATACATGTACATGCATATGCTGGCTGTAAATGTACCGTAAATTCAATAATGGTTTAAATAAATTAATGAATACATCTATTGACTTGTGTTTATTTCACATTATTATAACATGCACTTTTACATACATTTACAGTAAATATATAGGGTGATCTTTGTGCTGGCAAATCTTTTTTATGCTGGCCAGTATCTCTACTAATCTACGCTTGCTTGATGGTGTCACCATAATATATGTAAAAAGTACAACAAATACAAACTCATATCTTGCAGTTAAATGTGTTATGGTAAACTAATAAAATGCAGACATTTTTATAAGTCATATTTTACAGCTGTAATAGCTGCTAATAAGCTGATAATTGATGTCCCCATTTTATTCTAAAATGAAGCCCTATACTGTCCACAGCTTAAATTAATCAACTGTTACAGTATTTATACAGCCATCAATAAACTGTGATTGTTACATACAATTGGTAAACAACAAAGAAGCTTAATGACATGCTTAATTTATTAACCATATGTTATGTCAAAAAGCATGGACACTTTGATCCCAGTGTGTTTATTTAATTATTAACACCCCCATCGGCGACTAGCTAAAACAGACATTGTTTATACAATTGCTGGTTACAATATGGTCATGCTACTTAGTTTTTCCACACACATGATCACGTGATCAATTGATAACTTTAACATACCACTAGAATTTGACCAATCAGAGATTGATACATTGCCACACCTCCAAATTTGCGTAGGTGAATCTGTATTATCCAACTGACTGTATTTTCATATATAATTTTTCGAATTTTCTTATTTTTGGTCAGATTATTTCCAGATTATCGAGAAAAGTTTTTTAGTAAATTTTACACTTTGGTCCCCGATTTTGATTTCCAAATCTGGAACACGGATTTCTTGAGATGGAGCAAATTAACGTTTAGGAATTCTGTTCCCATTGAATTATGTCCAGATAGTGAGGTTTCCAGATAAACAGAGTCCAGATTAATAAGGCTCCTCTCTACCTATAAATTCCTAGGTTCTAAGAATAAAGAATTTAATCTCTTTGCTAGCAATGCCACAAGCAAAACCAATATGTGTTTGAGGGTAATTTCAAGGAAGTTTACAAACTAGGAAAGCAATTTAAGTAACTTAGCACAATGTTAATGTATGATGTGACTACATTCTTGGGTAAATTAGATCTCTGGTTAAACACACATCTCCTGAAATATGCACACAATGGGTGTTATGAATAATATGAACCATGTGATGAAGCTAGATGACTGTGCTAATTACAAAATGTACAAATGAGCCAAGCATGTAGATCTGGTTTTGGTCATAAATAGCAGAGTAATTACTGGAGATATGTCCAATATCGTAACTGTGCAGCAGGAAATATCAGAAACTGACTGTAGTAAGTTTGTTTACTATAGCCTGCCTGATAAAAGAATTGCTTCCATGTGGAGTTTTTTCAGTGGGAGCATTACGGTTAGGTCCTGTGGAACACACAGAATCTCAGATGTTCTAGGCAGTGTGTATGACACAAAAGACAGTAGTTTGGGAAACCATGGCTGAGTACTCAAGACTGATTATGCTACCATCACCACCTCCCTCCCCCCTCAACCAATTTCTGTAGAACTCTAAGAAATACAATGAAAATGGGGATGAACATATGGCAGAGTGTAAATACCCCAAGATACAGAAAAGGCATCAACATGTGAAGCTTGAGCTTCTGCTTTGTATCAAATATATATGAGGCAGCTGACAATTCAGACTTGAGGCAAAAGGGTCACTATCACATTTATCAAATTATGTTCAATTTTTGGGCCTCAACCTGTATTCAGAATCATTGTCTAATTAGTGTGATGGAACATCAGCCTAAATTCTGACCATTATTTGGAGCAAACAGCACAGTTCTTGAAGTAGATGCAAATGTTAAAATGTGGAACAGGTGAGAGAAGGAACTGGCACAGAGTTGGTTCTCAATAAATATGTATGATTATGTTTTTAAATTGAGAAATGTGATAGATCAATCCTCTGTTCTTCATTATGACAATACTTCTGCTGATATTCACAAAAGACAAGAATTGGATTTGTTTTCTTGCAAAATTTTTCAAAATGGTTTAACATTTACCTCTTATTCACCCATAATGAATATATAAATGTTTCATTTGTAAACAAGTGTCTCTAGATGAGAATCTCACACAAAGCAGACAGCCTGACTTTGATAATATCTCAGTAATTCTCACAGTTACATGTTCAGTCTAGCCTTGAAAATATATTACACATGATGAAATTTTAAAGATGCACTAAATTTTGTAATAAGTTTAGTATAATGAGTAACATTACATTTATCTAATCTAATTACTTGGTATAAACATCTTTTTTTAGACAATACAATTCTTGTGATTTTTAACCCAATATATGTTGAACTGTTTCCACTGTTTACACTTTTTAAATAGTTTTGTGCCAGAAAGAGTTATGGTACTTACTATCACAGCTGAACTTTAAAAAAAAGACACAAATATTCCCCCACATTTGGCCATTATTCACCCTTTATGAAAACTTCCACCTTGACTTTAACCAGATTCCAGGTGGAATTTTAAAGCGGATTTCACCTAAAGCCTAGAAACAAAATTATACAGATGTTGTAATTATATGACATCCAAGGCAAGAGAGATGGGAGTTAATAATAATAATAATAATAATAATAATAATAATAATAATAATAAAAACTTTATTTAGAGAAGGTAACTCAGTTACAGAACTAATCTACCTTAAGGCCTTCTATCTGTTATGCACAATATGTACAGTATATACAATATGATGTGAAGAATCTGGCTTGACACTAAATAATTAAGTGATTTTAAAAATCAAATTATCAAGCCTGGAACATATGCACAGGCATCTGTGAACACATAAACATATATAAAATATAAAATAAATTATCCTGCATTGAAAAATTCAACTGTGAAAATGATGCAAAATTACAGAAAAGCGTCCATTTGAGACATTGATTATGAAAGGAAGAAATGCTAGGAGCCTGCCTTATGTCACTTTGTACCGCAGACTTGATTTTTGATTAATGTACAAACTATGATGTTGTTGTGGTCTCTTGATTTATTCCTTGTTCCATAAGCAGCCGTGACAAACGTTTATCATGATATAATTACTCTTATTTTACACTTGATTCTAACACAACCAGAATATTTTGATAATATAAACAATAATTTGAAGGATGATTTTATTTGTGGGCCAAGAAAACTCCTCAAAGATATGACTATCTTTGACATGGGTATCTGGCAACAATATCAACAATTCCCACCAGTGATCTACACGTTGTCCCTCCTTAATTCTGGAAGTTAATCAGTTTGGAGTTATAAAACCTCAAAATCATCCTGGTTCAATTCCTTGTCATATTTAGCAGGCTAGCTGCTACTGTTAAGCTCTTTATGGCACAAAAAGCAAAATGCTAGTTCTTGTGTTCAGTTTTCATACAGATTGACCAGTTACGTTCCCATCGACTTTGCATTCAAGCTATTCTCATTGCCGCACATTTTTCAAATGGTTATTCAATTTGTATCTCGCTTGAAAATTCGAATCTCCATATTTAGCAAGCATGCTCATTCCCATCAGTTTTCGTTATGCGACAATTCATTGGGCAAGTACAAACTTTTGACCAATCAAAAAGCTCTTTACAGCAATCAGCTGTTAAATAATATACAGAACAAATACTTAATAGAAAGCTCATTGCAGAATGGGACCGGATAGAGCATTATTAAAAAAAAAACTGTTTGTGAGACGATATTAAAAAAAGGGTCCATACAGAGGAAAATCAGATTCAGGTCAGGAGAAAAGCGAAATTCTGCTTTAAAATGAAAAACAAGAAAACAATCTTTTTTTGAGGTTAGTTAAATCCAATTGAAGTTGAACAAAAATACAACAACAACAACAACAACAATTTTAAAAAGAAATACAACAAGGAAAGATTTGGAAAGAAGTTATTGTTCCCAAAATGAACAATAAAATTACAGCTATCAGAAACAGGAAATATAAATGTTGCTGAAAATCATTCAAATTGTACAAGAAACAATAAATTTTATTATATCTTATTGATATTTACTATTGAAAGGTCAGTGATATTAAATCACAAAATATCACTATATTTTCAGAATTTTTGGCAAAGTGTCAGTGAAATTTCAATAACAAAATTTCACTGATATTTTCTGAAATTTTGGTAAAATCTTCTAAAATATCATAATTTTAGTGAAAAAAAAGGACTCTTGAGTGAATGTCAAAAAATTTTCACTGTGATTTCGCTGAAATTTCAGTCACATTTTCACTTGGGTATGATTGTTGTAGAGCATATTTTAATAGGAAGTAAAAGAAACTTACTTTTCAGAGTAGACATCAGATCAAGTCCAAAATCCACCTTGCACCAAATTTTCTAAGTCCAAAGATTCTATGCTTGTAGTTCTTTTGATAAAGTTCAAAATTACGCCTAACATTTCTGCTAAAATCAGTCTAAGTCCAAAATCCGTCTTAAAGTAGGAAAATGAAATGGACAAGCAGAACTTTTCCGTCTAACAGTTGTCCTTAGGAGGAATATGAGAAATAGTATGCTTAACTATTAGATGGATTCAGTCTGCCACCTTAGCCGTATTCCCAGTCCATCTAAAGTCTGTCTGAAATTTGGTGTTTTTAGGTGGAATACACCCTGAATCCCCCTAAACTCCAGGCGGAATCCGTCTAAAAATTTCATATGGGACATAAAAAGAATGCTCAAGTATTTTAAAAAGCAGGCATACAGCTGTAGGTGAGTGTATATGTTCCTTGTATGCATGAAAAAATAAGTGATGCCTATATGCAAATGGGACAGTTAACCTTTCAACTATGAATATATGCGGATGTAATATTGTTGACTTTTCACATATGTAAGCAGAAAAAATGCCAGGTGTAATGAGGTGGCCATTTTAAGAAGATGTTAATCTTTATTCACCAGATCATATTGTCATTTTAAGGAGATCAGCTTGTTGCTGTCACAACTGTACATTTGAGGCGCACTGGTTATTTATCAGGTCCATAAGCAACTATGCTGGTGTCACGTGACTTGTGACATTTCTCAAAACAAAGAGGGTTTTAAAGCAGCCCTGCTAACTGAAAAGATTGCTCTGCATCTGCCTGACATGAGCTGCAAAAACATGCCCAACTTCAGGGTCATAAGCTCCAAAAACATGCCCAACTTTTGGGTCATGAACCATACTGATAATCGATACAGTTGCAATCATGATGGCAAAACTAGCCCTGCTAAGCAAAATGACTGGTCTGCTACACCATGACATGCTCGATCTTGGCGTTATGAACCACATCAACACTAAACAATGATGCAGTGTTTTGCACAAGAATAAAAAACTTTTATTCATCTGTGATTATCTGCCATTAATAACAGAATGGTAGTAGTGTTGACTAATGAACTGAAACTTTGCTGTAGGAAGAAGTCGCTATACTCATTGTGCCAAAATAAAGGAAATAGGGCTAATCTGAATCTTTTACAGGAAGCTTGAAACATGAGGGGTCACCCTGAACTAATGGAAAAACTACAAATAATCTGTTATTCTGCATAACCATAAATCCCACTGCTTAATTTGTTAGCAATTCATCACAACATCAAAGCAGTAGTGGGACTCACAAGTAAGGGATTCATATTTAATCAAGCATGCGGATACTTGCTTTTAGTGCACTACAACATTCTCCAGTGTTCCAGCTTTTGAGCGATTCATCTGCAAATTCCAGTTCTGACACAGTTTTGGTGGTGCACTTGTATCTACTGCAACTATCATGGCTATACATGTCCCATGCAAGGGCATAATCAAATCTAACTGTAAAACATTCATTATATACAAAAAACCCTCCCTGTCTCACCTGAACTGGGATGTGAAAGCACCCCTTGTTCTTGGTTATCCTCTCCTTGCTCATCCTTTTTTCCAGTCCACTCCTTCATCATTATAACATTTAACTCACTGAGGGTAGGTGGATCATATGGGTGGTGGATTTCATATTCATCTGAAATTTATATAATATTTTAGACCTTTTTAACTTACCAAACATCTAAGAGCAGGTTAAAAATGAAGGATCTATGAAGATTTTATGCTTTTACAAGATTTTTCTCCTTTGTTTATTAAAATCTTAAATTACTTGGATTGTCTGTGTTCATCTTGCTATGTCTGTGTGCATGACAAAATTGTTAAGTCTATGCATATTTCAATGATTGACATCATGTGATGATATTGTGCAATGGTAACCTTAAAATACTAGTTAGATGTTTTATAATAGGAGAAACCCAGGTGGGCCTAAAATTGCTTACTTGACTGAAATCTACCTAAGAAGTAAAATGAAAGGACAGTTCACCAAGAAATCTGGATTTGCATGATCCCTTCTCACAGTTACCAGTTTTATCTGCTTTAGTGATGGCAGCTATAATGGATCACAATTCAGCATCATTTGTCCCATCTGAATGGCCATGTGCTACAATATTTTCTGTCAGATCAACTTCTGTGAACTGTTTTGAAGAAGTCATTTAAAGGTTGAATATATGTAATAACAATGGCCATACTGAATAACTGATCACCATCTTCTGTGGCTACAAATGCAAATGTGTCCCATTCATGAAAATTAGGTCACTGTAATCCAGTTTTGCAAAGGTAAGTTTCTCTACTGATAGTGTATCAAGATATCAATTTTCACAAGTGTAGCTAAAAATAAGGTCAAATATATTGAGGGTACAATAAATGGATAAATCAAATATAAAATGTCACTCAAGTGAGAAAATTAGGTCGCCGTGACCATGTTTTGGAATGTTTGACTTGTTCCCCTTGAAGTACATTCAGAAATAAATTTTTCAAGGTGATCAGAGGTGTAATATACTGAGTGTAAGCAACAGAAAACTGAAAATACAATTTACTCATGCATGTACATTAGGTCACAGTGATCTAGGTTTGGTATGGTTGAATTATTCTTCTTGACATTAAGTCACATGCCAATTTTTAAAGAGTGGGTGAAATAGGATTCAGGATATGGAAGGTGAAATAACAAATAGCTGAAAATACAAACCACGCAAGTATGCAAGTTAAGTCAGTTGCCTAGTTTTCATATGATAGGACTTCTCACCTTAAGATGCATGCACATACTAATTAACTTGAGTGTCAATGATACAGGATCAAAGATTTAGAGGGTGCAATAAAGTGATAGCTGAAAATACAGTAGTCACTATAATATGAAAATTAGGTCATACTGACCTAGTTTTCATATGGTTGAGTTACTCCTCTTAAGATGTGTCCACATACCAATTATAAAAGCTTTGATGAAACTCATTTCAAGATACTGAGGATTCTAAAAAAGTTATGAATTGTTTACACCATCACAAATATGAACTCAAAAACAAATAGGCAAAAGAAAAATACAAAGGTCAATCCAATGTGAAAACTGGGTCCAAGTGACCTGTTTTTGGAATACCTGTCAGTTACTTTCATTGAAACATATTCACATACCAATTTTCAGGTGCACAGGTGAAACAGAATTAAACTTATTGAGAGTGTAATGAATGAATAGCTAGAAATGTAATCATTGTAACCAAGGTTTGGTATGGCCTAGTCACTCTTCCCTAACTGTATCAATTTTCATGAGTGACAGTAAAATAATTAACAAAGAGAACATGAACATACTGTACCAACACACAAATGAACAGGCATGATGCTAACTCCCCATTTAACTTCACTGGTGAAGTGGTAACAAGCCATGACCGAGAAAAACAAGGGAAAGGTAGATGAGGCTAACACTACATGTTGCAGAATTCCATGTCATAAAATATGTGTTGCATTTGTGAAAAATATCAGTATTCCAGAAATAGTCAAATAATGCTTAAAGCTGATGCTTTTGTCATTAACAATTAACAATAGAAAGATTTACTTATTTACAGTCAACAGTAGAGAGATAAGATTTACAGCAATTTAATTGATAACAAGTAAAACATCTTGAAAATCTAAAATTTCAAAGCAAAATGTTAATGACATTCCCATGGTTTATTGTGTCTTCAATGAGAGTGTCATGATTTATTTCTGTTATAATGCCCAGTTGTCCAGAGCAGTGACTGATTTATATTCAAATAACTAAGAAAGCATAACTCATCCTAAATCATGCAGAGATCCTCAGAATTAAATAATAACAAATTATGAAATTATTTTTCACCATGTCTGGACATAACATTCATGTCACAGGTATTGCATCCAACAATTGGACAAATTTTATGCCAATTTCATCAGTTTGTCATTTTGTTGAACATTGCGATAAGAGTACATTTGTTGATCTAATTCATGATACAAATCTTAAAAAGATAGCAGCAACAGAATTTCTGACACAATTTTCCAAATTCTGTAATTTGGTTTTACATCTTGTGGCCTTATATAAATTTGGCAGCAACTGCAACAAGAGACCCATGAAGAGACAAAAAAAGTTCCAAGAATTCAAGATAAGATCATTTTCTTCTTTGTACGGTGAGCATTGAAACCATCTCTAATATTCTTCATCAATAACAAGATTTTCAAATTAGCTGCTGTGATGGACAAACTGGATGTCAGATTGGTAATATTTTCATTCTGGACCAAGCAGACATCATTAAAAGTCTTTTATTGAAAACACCATGCCAATAAAAACATCCATTCATGGGCAGTAGCTGCAACAAGATTTTCAAGACAACTGTTGTGGCAACCAAACTGAATGTACAACTGGCTTCATTTTCATTTAGGACCAAAAGGTATTATACGGCTAGTGATATAACCATCCATTTGAGAGGTCCAGATGTAACAATATTATTAAGATGGCCATCATGGTGCCTATAATGAGGGTCAATTTGTATCATTTGCATTTAAGACATACTAGACACAATAAGAACTCTTTAGATGAAAATGACTTTCATTTAAGAGGAGTAGCAGCATAAAATTTTCAAGTTGCCCTCAATGGTGGTCATACTGGACATCAGACAAGCATCACTTTAATTCAGGACCATAAAGACATTATAAAAAGTCTTCTTGTGAGAAACCTATGTTAATATGACTTTCCATTTTGCAGCAGCAACAATACTAAGATTTTAAAGGTGGTTGCCATGGTGGCCATATTGGATATCAGATGTGCACCACTTCCATTTGGGACCAATTAGACATCATAATAATTCTGGTGAAAGCACACTGTCAATACGAACAGGCATTTAGAAGTAGTAGTAATTAC
Source organism: Megalonaias nervosa (assembly GCA_016617855.1). NCBI lineage: Eukaryota > Metazoa > Mollusca > Bivalvia > Unionida > Unionidae > Megalonaias > Megalonaias nervosa. Next base: position 55,417 of record JAECUM010021677.1, on the reverse strand, counting down.
AAGAGTTTCCAGATGGTCATTGTGACAGCTATACTTGAGCTTAGATTGGCATCATTTTCATTTATGACCAGCTAAAAACATTACAAGAAGTCTTTCAGTAAAAACCACATGCTAACATGATCATTCATTCATGATAAGTAGAGATAACAAGATTTTAAAAATTGCCCCATTTCCATATTGACACAAACATTCATTCAAAAGTAGAGATAACAAGATTCTCAAGATGGCAGCAGCCATACTGAATGTGTGAACAGCACCAAATTCATTTAGAACCAACCAGGCATCAAAGAAGTCTTCTGGTGAAAACCCTATGTCAATATGACTTTTTGTTCAGAAGTAGTAGCACAATTTTCATTTAGAACTATCTAGACATCATAAGAAGTCTTTTAGTGAAAATCCCATGCTGATATGTTCATTCATTCAGGAGAAAAAGTGATAGGGTTTTCAAGATGGCCACGATAGTGGACATATTCGATGTCTGAGTGGCACCATTTCCATGTTGATACAACCTTCCATTCAGGAGTAACAAGATTCTCAAGATGACAGCAGTGGTGGCCATATCATAGCTGCCAACCCCAGAGTACAAAAAATACTGACTGCTTATGACAAAAATACTGATTTTCAGGAACAAATACAGATTTTTTAAACTTTAATGTATATGTAACTATTTACAACATTCTACAACCACCAGTAAAGAAGGACAGTAACTCACTTAATTATTTAATGTCAAAGATGAACGTGTTGCCCTCTCACACGTTCCAAACGGGCACCCATTTCCATTCGGGTGTCTATTCAGAAGGTGCATGAGTGCAAAACACATTCAGATACATGTTTATAACAGCCTTTTCCACAACTTGTTATTTTTTCAATCATTATCGATTCAAATGTCCCATCTCTCATTGATTGTCTGAATTCTGTGTGATTTTCTTACTGAACTGTTTTTGTTTTTTTCACACAAGTAATCAATTCTTTGTGATTTTAATGTCTGGAAGATGTGTGTGAAATAAATTACCAGCAACATTAGTAACTGAAAGAGGAAGGTTCATTTCTAAAAGAAATTCAGTAAACTGAACTTTGATCAAATTACATCAAAGTTCTCTCTGGCATTTATAAACATCATAAGTTCAGGCTATGCTGTTGATGATGAAGCAGCAAGGTGATGTTTATTAGATTTTTCATGCTGCTGTATGTCACAAGCACCTCCATGCCCAATACAAATAGCAAAAACACATAACACAATTTGCAAAATGCAACATTTTTGGCTTACTAGATGGTTTCACAAATCTGAACATGATGGCATAATTGTCCTTCCAGTTCTGTTTTCTTTTTCTTTGTTGGAGAAAATTCTGAATTTTCTGCATTCCTTGTCATCATGACTAGAAGTTGAATATTATGAAGATGAGATACAGTGATAGTGGCAACTGTTTGCACAATCCAACATGGTGGTTAAAGATTGGCATGGTTGCCTCGATTTTGAATGAACCAATCATATTATAAGACTCATGGTACTAATTCAGTTACCATAGTAAACCCATGTAAACACCATGATATTAAAAATTCAATAACTTTAAATTTCTGAGTGCTCATGATCAAACCTAGATATATCAGTACAGGTGAAACCTGGATGACAGCATCTTTGCAGAGAAAAGGATATGAGCTGTGGCATTTTCAGGACCAACATGTGTTTGAAACATGTACTTTCAATCCTGCAACAAAGAGTCAAGTACTAATTTCAGTAGTGAGTGTTCCAAATTTAAGACTGTCAGAAGGTCTGAAATTCCATCAATAAAACAATGTCTCTATATTTTTCACTTACAACTAGGATAAGCTCTCAAAAGATTCTTTTTCCTAAAAAAATAACTTACATTATCAGTTAATCCTGGCCAGCCAAACCCATATATTCTCTTATTTTATGTTTACCCATTTCCAGACTGGTTCCCATTTTTCCATACAAATAGTACCGTGTGTCCTTTAGAACTGTATATTCCTATATTCATTCGACACATTTCTATCAGAACTGAACTGGATGCCTGTTGTAATCAGAAAACTGCAAGGAAATTATTCATTAAATTGTTTTATTAAAAAAAACCCAGATTTTTAACAAGAAAAACATACATCCGTATTCAGGTCCAAAATATGGGACAAATACGGGAAAAATGGGACACTTGGCAGCTATGGCATATTAGACATCAGATTGGCACCAGTTTCATTTAGAAAAAAACTAAACATTATAAGAAGTCTTCCAGTGAAAACTCTATGGTAATGTGACTCTCTGTAAGAAGGAGATAAAATTTTCAAGATGGCTTCAGAGGCAATTGTATCAGATTTCATTTTCATTTAGCACCACCTAGACACCATGATAACAAGAATTTTTTCCAGATGGCTACTGTGGTGACCAAGTCAGACATTAGAATGACACTAATTTCATTTATATTGGTTTGTTTTTTGGGGATTTAATTCAGCAACTAGTATATATGATAGAGGAAGAACACCAGAAAACACAGGGAGAACTCAGGTGAACAGAGAAGAGATGTCAGTGATCTTCTCATTTAGAATTAACTAGACACCATAAGAAGTCTTCTGTTGAAATTCTATGTCCCATGTCAATACAACTTTCCACTCAAGAATAGCAACAAGATTTTCAAGATGGCTGCCATGGCAGCCATACTGGATGTCAGATCAGCACCATTTTCATTTAAGACCAACTGGACATCATATTATTAAGTCTTTTGGTTAAAACCACATGTTGATATGAACATCCATTTAAAAGGGGTCATGATAACAAGAATTTCAAGATGGCTGCTGTGGTGGCCCTTTAAAATATAAGAAGAAAGTTTTCACATACAATCTCTACAAGTAAAAGCATCACGTTAACGGCATAGTTGATAGTTGCAATGTAACTGTACGCAACTGTCCCTAGACTACTGAAGGTATAAAATGTAAATAGGTTTGACATCGTATCTCTTGTAAAAATAAAAACCAAAACAAACGTGAATGTGGTAATAATTTATCTGTACGAATAACATAAAATTGATAAAATGATCCAGCTTACAGTGATTGTATAAGCTGATATAATGAGACCATGGTGACACCAAAAACATCAAATGGGAAAAGAAAAATCCTTCATTGGATGTAACAAAGACACAAAAATTACCCAAATTCAAAATATTAACTCAGTCAACTGTAAAAGAAGAATGCAAAGAAAATCTGTCATCTTAAACTTCCAAGTTGACCATTATTCATTTGGAGAGTTCTCAAATGTTTTTCATAATCCTAATGAAAAAGCAAACATTGTCATTTTACATCACCAGCCAGTGCTTAGTGTTCATATACTGAACTTATTGTTTAATGTAAAATGATTGTTCTTTAGTATTTAGTTATCACAAAGTCAAAACATTAGTTTCATGCATGTACTTTCAATGGTGTTGAATTCTTGTCAAACATAATAGGGCTCCTCATTTTTTTCCCATGAATAATATTTTTGTATGTATCTTCAGACGGAGGAAGAATCTCAGTCAACGGATTTTGTCTTTAATATGGTTATAAAATAAACTGTATCATCATGTTCTCTTTCATCATGAATTTGCTGTAAGCTCAATTTAACCATTAGTTTCAGTAATGCCATTCCTTACTTAAATGTGGTAATTATCCTTATGTGATGTCTTAATGATTCTCGGTTATAATCATTAGTGTTTACAACTATCAATGCATAACCTTTATATGCTTTGTTAGTAATCATACTTTTTAACTGCATAGTTTGAAGACTGGGTTTGTTTTTCCCATGCAAGGAGATTATACTGTTTGAATTCGAATTACCAGCCAGTGCTCAGTATTCATATACTGAACTTATTATTCGATATGAAAAGACTGTTCCTTAATATCTCTGTTATCACCAAGTCAAAACATCAGTTTGATACATGTATTTTCAATGGTGTTGAGAAAACTGAAGGACAAAGATCATGTTGGTGTCATATGTAACATCTTTCGCTAACAAAAAAATGCAAAAATGGAATTCTGTTGCATCTCCAGCCAATTAATACCTTCAGTTTTCATATACTGATATTAATGTCAAACACAGTAAGTAACATTGGTTCCTTGGTATCTCTATTATAATTCACAACATCAGCTGGATATTTTTAAACTTGAAAAAATATTGTTGGACAAAGATTTAATTTATGTATAACATTACATCTCTTTCTGATCCAAAATGCTTTTTATTTTGTACACAATACCTATGTTGGACTATCTCCATTCACATGGATATAAATTACTTCTAATTTTATGTTTCAAAATTATGCAAAATAGGCAAATATAATAACTGTAAAATGTTTGAAAACTGAGATTAACATAAATATTATGATATAATATTCTGTATCATCTGTACCAATATGAATATGCCTCAATGAATTCCTAATACAATCATAAAATGAAAACACAGGAATGCAACTGACATTTAATAATACATGTGCAGTTTTTCGAAACCCCCACATCACAGTGGGAGACTTAATCTCCTCCACGTTAGCTCTGCATTAATGTTCCAAGGTGGAGATATAAATACCTACAAATCACCACCATGCCTCAACAGGCATGCTGATGGCAACTTCACCATGGAGGGGTTGCTACTGCTCGACATTAATGACTGATATCTGAACAGTCAATGAATAGAAGACCACTCATGGAAAGATTGAGATGTCAAGAATGATTTAAAGCCAGATAACATTTGAATAATCATTTCAAGTCTTGTATATTCAGTACATGACCATTTATAAAAGTTTATTGACTTCTTCTGCAATAACTGTATGCTTTTAAAGAAAGCTGAAAAAACTTGTATACTGTCTTGATGAGATGCATGCCTTCTTGAGCTTCTCTTGAACAGCATAAATTAAAATTTATCCTATTGTTACAAAGGACAAGTAATCCTCCAAGATATGGATGATTAAATTACAAATATACAACACTTCTGTTTAAAATAACAACCAAACAAATAGATGCAAACCACATGCATAGTTCATAAGTAGTAATGATACAGTCATGACTGAATATATATGACTCTGAACTAATTCAATTCTGAATGCATTTGTACTGTAATGGACTGTAGATTTAATGTATGGGGCTAGAATTTTCCTTCCAATAGGGTTATTTTTTTCATCACAAGATAAATTTGTTTCAAGAAAAATAAGGAATGGAATAATTTCTCTTTTTATACTACAAATCAGAACAAAGCAAGTGTTTCTGAAACATCTACCCCATCCTCCCCCTTATGAAACTTAAATGGTCTCTCCCTATTAAAGACTTAACTTCTGCAGATGTTTACAGAAATCAAAGCAGTGACAACTCTTAACACTGGTTTAAAATAGTGACAAGGATTAGCATTAAAAAAAAAACCTATGTCAATTTCAGCTTAGGAACAGTGTTTATTTATTGTATGAAGCTATCTAACTTGGCACATTGTAACAGCCCCAATTATGGTTCTGGAAGTTTTAATAATTGTTTTGAAATTAATCTGAACTCAACTTATTGCTGAAATAAATAATAATTTTAATTTCCAACAAATTTAGGGCATTCTGTAACCACTTCACATGTCTCCTATTAAATGGAAAAAGCAGTAAATCATATGGAACCTAATCATAATATTGATTTATATCTTACAATTATCTCAATGCAGATATTAAAATGTGCAGTTCCTATTTATTACAGTTTGAACATTTGCTTACTGAGACAGAGAAAAAAGTACTGATTTCTTTCAATATTATTTGGTATGTGTCTATGTCATCTTGCTTTACACTACAGTTACTTTGGCCAACTGGATAAAGTGTGCAACTTAGACAACACACACACACACACACACACACACACACACACACACACACACACTTGCACATACACACATTTGACCTCAGAGCATGAGGTTTTGAGTTCATGCCCAATGGCAGGAAATTTTCTTTCTTTCATTTTCCTCCATGATGATATAATGTTTAGTATGGTATTACTTTTCTTATCGCTGATAAAAAATGTTTTCAGATTTCTGTTTCTGAACATGTAGTTTTCTAACTGGTTGATTTTTAATATTTTAATTCTGGAGATTGCCTTAAAATGTGGACATGTCAAGCACAGAGAAAGCATACTATTTTAACATAATAAGCATTTTTAGGTTACTTTTTTTTTTAAATCATGTGTTTAAAAATTCAAAACATAAACAGAATAATGAAAATCTTTCATGGCAGGAAGATCTTTTTGACTTGGTATAGGCCACTAATTGAAGAAAGCTTGGCAATTAGGGACTACTTAAATTGTTACTGAAGCATGTAAGTAAAAACATAGTGCTTCTAATGTTGAGTGCGGCTGATTAAGATAACTTGTGAAGCTGTGATTTGGATTCCATATTTTATATGAGAGAGACGGACTTTACTAAAAACATCCAATGTTCAAGTCTACATAGTGACATAAATATGCAGGTATATAATTGATATATAATTGATGTACAGTATTTACATAGAACAAATTGGTATGTTTATCCCAGCTGATGTAATTTTGAAATTTTGTATAGATGAGTTACTTATAATTTCTGTTGATAAATTAAAAGGCAGGAATTAATTTTGATACAAGGTAGTTCTACAGAAATGAAGCTGAATGATCGACTACTGTGGGTCTCATTAATAACAAAAGTTCTAATTTTTGTATGTAGCTCAGAGGAAGACCATTGTCCAGTTTAAACAACTAATCTGACACAAGTAATTGAAGATAATAAACAGATAAATGCAAAATTCTGATACTAGCTTTATTGATTAGTTCACAAATTTTTCTTTCTGTCACTGATTCTTCTTTTACAAGAATCAAACAATGGAGTAGCCTGTGGTCATATTTGTGATTCACTTATCTCTGAGAACATTGTCATTGTCAACATAATGGCAAAGAAAAAAAATACCTGCAGAACAGTTGCAATTGTGAATTTAGAACAGGTTATCAGTTGGCATCAAATGAACACATCAAAAGCAAAGAAAACAAATTATGTTGATGGCTTCTGTTGTGCTAGGTTATTAATCTGCACATGAGCATTTATTTTGAAAAATTTTACATGGCAACCTACATGTATGTTGGATAACATTTTGTTACCATTTGTGATATAATAACCCCCACAAACCTACTATGACAATGGATACAAAATGGTACTGTTCAAATTAAAATAAAGATACAAAATCTTAATAAAAAACAAAAATGCTTTCTCAAGTTTGAATTACTCCTCTTGTGACTGGATGTCAGACAAAATCATACATTATGTTAATGAGAGCTTGTGCATTTGAGTTTGTGTGGTTTTTGTTTCACTACAGTCAGGTATAAATGTGATTTTGTCATTAAACTGTTTGACATCTCTTGTTCTTTTCAGTGCATGGAGTACAATGTTGCTGACTTTCATATGATCATTAAAAAGGTATATTGCACGAAAGCAACAGAAATATGAACATGTGTAAATTCTGATAATGAAGTAATGAAAAGAATTAGATTCTATGCATAAAATGTTGTTTCAATACAGTTTTAGTGGCAATGTCATCATGTTAATATTATCTAAAATTAGATTTGGCATTATGTATCATATATTATCTATGACAGAGCAAGGAAATGTTTATAATTAACTTAATAATCAGGTTTTTCAGAATAAACGCTAAGCAAACTACTCCCATGTTGATAAATCAGTGCCTCTCTATCTGAACCTCTTCAGACCATGTTTGCAGGGTCATAAACAGTAATGCAGGCCCATATTACTGAGACAATGTCAGTGGTCATCATATGCAACCTCACAAGAAAGCATGGTGTATAGAGCTATTGTCCATGAGATGGCATGGAAACTCCATCAGGATGCCCAGAGAGATGGAGTAATTCTTTTTCTCATAACCCTCTCCACCATCAAAGTCAAGGGTTTTGAACAATCATGTGAGTTGTACTATATTACAAAAAAAGGCTAAATTCTAGCACATATGTGAATAAAACATACTATGACTAAATGAGAGGCAAGCAGAAAGACAGAAAGATGGCAAGAAATGTAGAAAGATAGGATGAAAAAAATGCATAATAAAGCAATAATTAAAAATAACCAAGATTATTATTACTCAGGCTGTGATGCTCATTCAGACACTTTTTGATTTTCTTCCTGATCTGCTCCTTTGTCAATTTCCCTGCAAATGAAATGGTAATTTACCTGTAATTAATTAATATATATATATATATATATATATATATATATATATATATATATATATATATATATATATAAGTATATATATATATAAAGGAACTATTCTTAGATATATCAATGCATTTAACAATAGCACTTATGAAAGTTAAACTATTGACTAAACTTGCCCCTAAACTTTAATGATAAAGTTAGAATTACTGGAAATTGGTGCATGACTGCACAGCAAATAGTACAGAAACTTGGTTCTCAAGGCATTCATATGTCATGTCAATGACTAAGTCTGTTTCAAAAATACAATCATGAGGACTTCTCAGTCTGTGAAAGGACACTGAAGGTTTATTTTTGCCAAGAAAAGAAAAAGACAAGATAAAAGATTAAGAAATTATCATTCTGCTGTTTGACAAACATGAAGATTTCCCAATTTCCTTTAATATTCATGTAGACAATCAGTTATCTCCATGAGTGGCATTTTGAATCCAACATGACAGGTTACAAAATCACCTTGTTGCTATAAATAGAATCTGATGTAATTTACCTGCAAGAACTGGCATGCAGTGCATATTGTTTCTGGTCAAAAATAACAACATTGCAGTGTGAGATGTGTACTAAATAATGTAATGCTATGCTGAACTAAGTCTTGTATTCTGTCAACAATGTTGCTTTGATCATATCAATGTGCACAAAATAACACTCAAAGATAAAATTTTAACAAATAAATATTTGTTTTCAGGTCTTCAAGTCCTCAAATTTAGCTAAGAAGATACTTGTTTTGTTGTTCAGTCCAATAAAAACAGTAATCAAAAACCCAGTTCTATAGTAACCTCTGTTCACTGTTGTGATTTGCATCTTGTATTTCCTTCAACATTTGAAGCAAATCAGTTTAGAGTAAATAACTAACATCATCATTCATTGCTACTTCCAAATAGTATAGAAAAGACTATTTCTTAGAGCAAGAATCATTTACTTTCTAATTTTCATTATTTGGCCTTCTGTTTCATCAAAATTAAATGTTGTTCTGAAATTTATTTTTCTTCAAAAAGGATACATCACCTGTTGATTATGCTTTTAATATGCACCCTACATTCTTAGTATTTCAAGGTATGCTAACATTTATAGGAGCTTTATGCATATTCCTGTTTTTTTGTAATGCAGAGAAAATGTTTATGGATGTTCATATCTTTAATATTTCTGATTGATACAATCCCAATTCCTTTGACAACACAAATATTGGTATCTTGTGACACCGAATTAACAGTTTTGAAAGGTATCTGTTACAATGCTTCATTTAGAACAGTTGTAATGTAGTGTGTTAAACATCTTTAATCACTCTGCTGATAGAGCTACTTTTATCATCATGCCAGTATACATCTTGATGACAAGATCCAAGTAAGTTTTTCATCATAATGATAAGATCTAGGTGAGTTTGTTTCTTTAATTTTTGTTCATAACTGAATAAGCAATCATTATACATTATAACAAATGAATCTTTTTTTTATCATGAATTTCTTTACCCCATTTTTCTGCATGGTGAGTCCAGTAGGAGTAGATTTTTTACCTTAAAGCATAATACTCTTTTATATATTTTCCATTATGTAGAAAATGACAGATATCAGTTTGTGACTTGTGGCAAGCTAAACACATCCTGCATTTAATATCAGTGTGTTATAAGATGTAATGTTTTATGTCTTTGCAAAAGTTCTGCTTTAACATATATGTATGATGATTAATTAATAAGATTAGTCTTTCTCTCATAACTCATGTTTTTGAACTTGCTGTCATAGAATTTGTACATCAGCCATTTTGATATAGGTATAACACAGTCAATCCACTGTAAATGGGTTTTCTAATTAATTTTCTTGGTTTTCATACTAAACAAAGTCAGATGTTCATCTGTTATAGTATTCCTGGCAAATTATATATCTTTATGATATTTCAAACACTTCTTTCACTTATTTTAACCATTGCTTCCATCGCATTCTCCATCTGCTTACCAAATACACTGTTGCAACATTCATCAATTAAAAAAGTCCTCTGCTGTATGGGATTACTGGAATAAGTATGGGATTACTGGAATAAAAGTGATAACCAAGAGTATAATGAATGGTATTATACGCCTGGCCCACTTTTAACAGCCCTCAATTCTGGAACTTGACCAAAGGGTCTTAATGACCTGGACCTTTGTTTAAGGTATTTAGTCTTGAATTAAACAAGCTGTGCAAAAACGATTATATTCTTGTAAGACTTGTCATGACCTTGACCTTTGACTTTTTGACTCCCAAATCTAAAATTCCTTTTCCTTTTCTACCCTATGTGCAAGCCATCACAAAGTTTGATAATGGATCATACTATGTACAGAATAAAAGTTATTGTACAAAAACCTACTATTCATTGGTCATGATAACTCTGGACTTGGACCTTTTATTACCTTAAGTGGAAGCCCTGCATGAACTTTAAACAAGGTTAACTGATTCTTAATGGCACTTTGACCACATGACTGGCTATATCATCTTGAGGAAATCAGAGCTAAGAGCTTTTCCCAATGTGATTAAGGCAACTGACCTGGTATTGAACCTCTGATCCTTGGATTATGAGTGTGACACTCTATCTACTTAGCAATAACTGCCTCATAGTAAGTGGTGTTGAAGTAAAGTTATCATAACTTTTTTTTTATCTTTTTGTCATGGTGGCCATGTTCTTTGATCCTTTGACCCCAAAGTCAATAGACTTCTTTCCTACTTGAAGTGTAAGCCAAACTTTTTATTTCCAGAGAAGAATCACTTGAATTAAAAAATCTGAATAAATAAATTCCAGCCCAAATGAATTACTGGACACAACAATAACACAACTGATTCTGCTCACATCTTATATTACAAATAAATAATTTCAAGAAAAACAAGATTATATAGTCCTCTACTTGACCTAAGGTCACAATTAACATTTTCTAAAAGGAACTATCACCTAATGGAAAATATCATAGTAAACACAATGTCCTAGACTCAGGCAAAGACAATAATCCTTATGGTTAACCCATACTCACATATAGAAAATTAGCCTAGTTGTTTACAGAATTTTTTTAAATATCAGTGATTCTGGTCAGATATAAAATGAACTTGATTTTGGACAAGGTAAAGTCCAAAATTCAATTATCCACTGCATATACTGAATAAAAAATCTAACAAACAATGCAAAACAAATATACATAACACCCCCACCCCCTTATAAAGAAAAATAAAGATTTATATAATAAAGGTTTTTAAAAACTATTCGTGAAATGTACAGGTGATAAAAATTTGCATCAGATGAAATCTTATGAATAACACAAAGTACATGTATACATGAAACATTATAATGTTTCAATTTTTCTATACAGGTGAAAGTGCATCTGCTATTAAATTTTCTTTCCCCCCGATGTAACCAATGTCAATACTGTATTCCTGCAACATCAAACTCTACCTTAATACTGTCTGATTTTCATTTTTCATCTTGCCAATTGAAGTAAGGGTGTTGTGCTCACTCAATACAGAAAGTATTATCTGGTTTCGGTACAAGAATATATGGTGAACTCCAGTCACATTTACTCATTTCTATGAAATCATTCTCCAGTAAATGCTGAGTTTCTTTTTTCAAACATTCCTGTTTAAGAAGGTTCATCCTGTATGGATGCTGTTTCACAGGTATGGAATCTACAATTTCAATACCATGCTAGATTTTATTTGTTCATGTAGGAACATCTGAAAACAAGTGCTCATATTCAAGTAATAGCTGTGTTAGTTCATTCTTTTATTGTTGCTGCTGATGTGAAAGTTCCTAGTCATGATTAATTTATGCATTCTGAAGATTGGTTAAACCAAAGTCACTACAGTCCAATTATATTCCATCACTTTAATCTACACTGTGTGAGGCAGGTACAATGAAACTGCATGATTAACTGGGCTATCTCTATCAACATACACCTTTAATATATTTATATGCAAAGTTGTTTTTGTTTTTGCCTCCCTGGAGTATTGATGATATAATTTAAATTACTTACTTTCTTTTTAGCTGTGTAAGGACCACAGTACTTCACCTGCAGAGGATTATGTGGTATGGGCAAGAGAGCCACAACTCTATCAACAGGCTTAAAATTCCTTTCTTTTGTAATTTTGTCCTACTGTAACTTCATTTTTGACTCAGCAGAGTGCAGATTAGTTCTTGCAACTTTACAGGCCTTAGACAACTTATACATATTTAAAATTGGAAACATACATGAGATTAATTTCTGTATCTTCATTTGAAAGAAATTTCTCTTTTAATACCTTCAATAGACCATGGACAGTATGTCCAAAAACTAGCTGAAAGGGACTAAATCCTAAAGATTTCTGAACTGATTCCCTACCAGCAAACAAAAGTAGATGAACACCTCCATCCCAATCTTTTCAGGATTCAAAACAATATGACTGAATAATATTTTCAAAGTTTGATGAAATATTTCTAAAGCCCCTTGGCTTTCAGGGTGATAGGCAGAAGGCTTGAATTGCTGGAGGCCTAATTCATGCACAACTTGCTGGAAACCTCCTGAGCCATAAAATCTGACCCTTGATCCAACTGAACAGAGTTGGGAAGGACCTGCTAAATGGTTCATCAGATGCAGGAATAGGTTGCAGATGAACCTTCTGATTGGGTTTTCCTACCATCTTACAAGTGTGACAAGATCTGCAGTATTTACTAACATCACGTTTAATTTGTGGCCAATATTTGACCAATAGAAATGATTCAAGATCTTGTGAAAAGTCTTACTGATCCCTAAATGACCAGGAATTGGAATTTCATCAGCTAGATTAAGAATTTCCTGTGTATATGACTTTCTAACTACAATTTGATAGGTCAGTGGCCACTCATCACCAGCAGGTACCTCAGGTAGTCTCCATTTTCTCATACAGACCGCATTTGTACAAAATAACAAACTGGTACTTCTGTGGCTTCAGTTTTGCTCATAGCCCTCTGAAATAAGCACAAGATCTCAGGATCTTTTTCTTGTTCAACAACAAGTGATTGTCATTTGTCACCCTGATAAGAATAAAGAGAATGAGAAGTAAAAAAAGGTCAATGTGATCAATACCTGCTGATTGATCATAATGAGGAACAAAAGTGACTTCATCAAAGACACATGTGTCAGCTAAAGAAGTAGTTTCCTGATCAACATCATTCTCAAGAGTTTTCTTTGTCATAGCTCTAGTAACTGCACATGCTGGATATAAATAAGGGATTTCATTTTCAATATGATTGACATTCTGATACAAACAAAGCTTGTCAGTTACAAGTGGATTAACCACAACCTTATACCCTAGACGGGTAAAGACTGCTCTGACCAACATGGGTCCTAAGACCAAGTATGATGAAAATTTACACAATGGAGAGGAACATTAACAAGGCTGCACTCTACTCCCTGAATAAAAACACTCTCATTAGAAGAAGAATTGTCAGAAAAAGATACAGTACCTGATAATAAAAGACTGAGGAGCTCTTGTATCACTTAAAATTTTAATAGGGACAGAATTGGCAGAATCACTCATGAGTGATACAGAACCCCTCAACATTAATGGTTCAGCTATAAAAATCAGGTCAGGCATAAAATGAACTTGACTTTGGACAAGTTCAAGTCCAAAATACAATTATCCATAGCATATAATGAATAAAGAAACTAACAAACGATGCAAATTAAATATACACAACACAATAAATTTATTAGGACACAATAAACAAGTGCATAGAAGTATTAAATTTTTGCAAATTCAGTGTACAACTGTAAACATAAAATGTATTTACTCTACTTATTGGCTCCTAAGGAAGAAATGCCTCCAAATATCTCTCCCAAGTCAAATGTATTGGTATGTGATTATTTACTACCATGAACAAGCATAATGTTATCATTTCTGGCAACCAGCCCACATCACGACTACATACAGACTTTGTGATATTGATACACTTACCAGAGGTGAAAATAATGAGGTTGTATTCACAAATTAATAATATATACAAATCTATATGCAATGACATTTTGTTTTTGTCAGTTTTTGTTTTGCTCAATATGACAAAATACCAACAAAGTTACATATTTATCAGTCTGCTCTTTGTTCCCAAATGATACTGTTGCAAATTTTGCCCTCCAAGGAAATGCTGTGTTAAACTGATGTTCAAAACATAACCAAGCTGCCAAGATTTAACAAGCGAGAAATTTTCCAAAGTGTTATCACTAAGTGATGCTCTAAACTGAATTCTGGCTTTTATAACCCTACTGAAAATCCTTTCACATTCAGCATTACTGTGAAGTATTGATAATTTAGCAAGGATGTCTTTGGTCAGTTTGTCATACTTCTTATTACAGTTACAGTAACTGGCCAAATGTTCCATATGGGCATACAAGTCTGACAGCAGACTTTACATTTTGTATTTTGACATAAACACTGCCAGAAAGAAAAATCCTGCATCTAATTTAGCTTGAAATGTTGCAGTAAATTGTTACTGAAATAGGAGTTACAATTTGTATTATTCTCCAGAGTTATTTTCACAGTTTTGAAACAAGAATATCATAAAAAGGCACATTATATGCCTATCCCATGTTTACAAGTCCTCTATGTAAATAACTTAATTATTCTGGATGAAACCATTTTTCTTTTACCAGAGTGACTTTGACATTTGAATTTTTAACCCCCAAATCAATAGGCTTCTTACCTTGCCTAAGTGCAAACCATCCATACTGTCTGGTGCAACTCTACGATTTATAACTAATATTATTATGCAGAAATCATTTTTCTTCTTTCAGTCAGTCACCTTCAACTTTGATCTTTCAACCAAAATATCAACAGATTTCTTCTGTTACAACAGGGTAAGCCATCCATATGGTTCTGATGAGGTATGTGATGTAGAACTAATGGATTTGTATGGAAGCCATTTTTATTCTTCAGTAATAGAAATCTTGAACTTTCACTTTTGGCTCTGAAATCAGAATGGCTCATCCTTACTAAAACATTTTTTCTTCTTTCAGCCAATGACCTTGACCTTTTAACTTTTCAGCCAAAAATGTATTGGGATTATTTCTTACCCCATTTGCAACCTGTCCACAAAATCTAGTAACCATGGCTATGGAGAACTTATGTTTGTGTGTAGAAATCATATTTTTCTTCTTTCAGTCTGTGAGCTTCATGCTTTGCTTTTGGACCACACAACTGAAGGTGGGTCTTTTTTTTACCCCAAGTGCAACCTGCATTATCCACAACATTTCAGAACTGTTGATGGTGGATAACTATATACGTATATTTTTCAGAAACCATTTATTTACTTTCAGTCACTGTTGCCATGACCTTTGCTATTTTCACCCTAAAACTGATTAGGCTTCTTCCTTATCATCTTATCCGAAGTACAGCCTATTCACAAAGTTTTGTATCTGTAGATGGTGGAGAACCTGACTATATACAAACTATGGTATTCTTGTTTGCAAGACACTTTGTCACAAAGAAAGAGGTCTACCAAGATGCATATCACTAACACTGCCTCCTGGAGTACATGACAGAGGTGGCATACATTTTTAGCAAAATGGTTTTCTACTGATGGAGGTTTGGTAAGGTTTTAGAGTACATGACAACAGCACATAAACTGTCTGATTTAAAGTGCAGAATAGAGGACATATGCTTTCAAAAACAGTGAGTACCACTGTCCAAAATGTACCACTGATTGCTGGAGCTGACTGACTTGACCAGTACATCTTTTGCTACTTATCAAGTCAAAAACAGTTAAGTAACCATAGAAAGTCTTTTTCAAGCTATTAGAAATAATAGCACCATTTCACTTATTTTCATGGATTTGTTGTATTTGTGAGAATGGTGATTTTCATGATCCAGAAAAAAAAAATAAGATATTTGTCAGTACTAGAAATAATGAATTTTGGAATGGGGTCCTATTGTTCCTACAGAAGGAACATTGTTTGTGTGGTCTTTAAATTCGTGGCGTTTATTGAGAAAATGAAATCCACAAAAATTGGTACCTATGAAAATAGCAAATTCATATAACTAAAAACAATGCCAATTAGTTGTTCATGGCCAGTCCTAATCATCAATATCAAACTGAAAGAAAGTTAAACATTTCTGAAGTTGCCTAAAGATATCACTGTACCCCTTGACTATTTGATGGCTACAATGCAGTTAGAAGACAGCTCAAGGGTGGGGTGGGGAGACCTGCTTTGATTCCTTGGATATGAGGATTGCACAGAGACATGTACCTAACAGAAAGCAGCAGGTCATAGTACCAAATTTGCCATACAATAATGACATCAGTGTTACTGACAAGCAAAGGCAAACTTTCACTATATGTAGGAAATGCCAGAAACACCTCTGTTTAGCTACATGCTTCACAATCTTTTACATAGGTAATGGCTACAAGCACTATCTTTGTACCACATTAAACTTGAATCAAATTATGTCTACAATATTCTTCTCCTACAACTTGAGACTAATGGTCCAATTACTATTTACTTTACTGTATGTTTTGAAGGAAAATTATATTAATATTTTTATTAGTTAATGCACCACAATCCACAAGGCATTATTTTTTATAGATAAAAGTAGTGGATCATTCTGAACTGTCAATCAAACTTGGCACATTGACAAATCAAGAATAGGCATCAATTTCACTGCATAGTTAAGCTTTACTATCTGCCACATTTGCTCACAAACATAAGACCATGCTTGATTACTTTCTTACTACATTGCAGAGGTTTTTGAAAGATGACATAGAAAGTCACTGAAATTTTATCAGAAAAATGGTTTACCATTGTACTTGGGGCAAATGCGATGCAGAGTGTCATTATAATAATTATGAATGGATTGAAGAGGATTTTTTTGTTTTTAAAATTCCAAAACCAAACCAAACACCAACATAGAAAAAAATATCTGTGTTGGAAATGATATATTATTTATAATTGTATTTCATAGATAAATACAAAAAAAACTATTTTTAAATAATGATCGTATTTGTTGTATTTGTGAGAATGATGAATACAATTTTATGTTAATTGTATGCTTATGTTTGAACTGTGTATCATATCTGAGTGAGCGTGTTACATGCAATAAAGAAAATTTGTGTATATGTGGCTTTTTTTCTTTTTATTACCTTGGGGTTTTTTTAATTAAATTTAGAATATAGGAATTCTGCATCATGCTTCAATAGTGCTAATTTGTTTTTAAATTTCCAAAATTGAGCATTAACTTGTAACTGGTGTTAAGTTCACAGAGCACCACCCTATACTTTTCTGGATTGGCCCATAATCTTATTCATATCTACAACTGCAAAATTAGATGTTGACATACACAGTTTTGAAATTTTAAATTTATTTTGAATAAAAAATTTTATGGAAGATTTTTAAAATATATTTTAACCTTATGATGAATTAACACTGTAAAAAAAAAATATTTCTTTGTCTTTATTAGGCTTGAGACTATAAACAACAGCAAGCTTTGTTTTACCATTTATTTCAATTTTTGCGATACTGACTAGAGATAAAGCTGATATCACAAATCGCTAATTTATAACATCTGTAAAATGGTATGACATCAATGAGGAAAGATAAAACCTGTCATTCTAATTAGCAAACAAATGTAAAAGCAGATGCAAATATATCCATTGTCAATGTGCCTGTAGTGGCTTTTTTCGATGTCCTTCTTTTTAAGAGATTCTGATAAATTATAATTTTAAATTGATCAGAATAATATAAATTTACCAGTTTAATAATCCATTATGAAATGTTTGATCCATCCAACTTGGGATACATGTTAATGCAGCACAAAGAACTTAAAGCATTCCCCTCAATCACATAGGCAACTTTGTATAAGTTATGCATTTTATTTATTGTAACTTTAATTTTTCTTTTCTTAAAGATAACTGTATATAAAAATGCACTTGTTTTATTCTTATATGACTATTATACATGTATGATATAAATTTAATGGATGCAAGCACATAACAAAAGCTTCATTGTAAATTTTTAAAAAAATTACTTAAGCCATAC
Organism: Megalonaias nervosa; assembly: GCA_016617855.1. Classification (NCBI taxonomy): domain Eukaryota; kingdom Metazoa; phylum Mollusca; class Bivalvia; order Unionida; family Unionidae; genus Megalonaias; species Megalonaias nervosa. The sequence goes on along the minus strand of JAECUM010021677.1, from coordinate 37,187 downwards.
TAGAAATTCTGATGATTCATAAGTATGCCTAACTTTGGAAGAACATAAGGATTTTGTTATTTTGTCCTCTTCTAGCGAAATGTCTTCTTGAAATTTGTCAGGATGTTCATTCTTCCTCATAGATGGCCAGCAACCTGCTGCAACTTTGACCTGATTTTTGCCATTGAAAATCATAATTTCATGAATATATCCTTGTGTATAGCAAAGAATCTACCAATGAGGTAGGAAAGTTTCAGAAATAATGTAGAGAGTATTTTACAATGAATCTGTTGCTAATGCTACTGGATCTGCCATTTTCACGATAGCTAGTGGGCCAGAGCAACAGTAACTAAGTGGGCAGAGCTTATAGTTAGATACTGGAACTATCCATTATCTCTCTTTTCAATGATGTTTTACATTTCTGTCTGCATTAATCCACTTGCACATGCATCTGAATCACCAGTCACATGACCATGTCATGCAAATTCTTAATTACTCCTATCTTCATGTACAAAACAGCACAGAATTAATTCAGGTGAAGGTTGGAAATCATGTAGTTCTTTTTAAGTAAAGAAACAAACCCTTTGTCATAATACAAGTTTTGTGTGCAATGAAGTGCAATTTTCTTTGGATGAAAAGTGCTAAATTTATAAGGCCTTGTGCCAGAAAGCTTTTTGTTAAATGTTATGCAAAGTGGTCAAGTAGTTTTTGAAAATAAAGAGAATGAAGATGGACATTTTAAGCATAACTAAAACTGAGCTATACCATGATCTTAACTGGCTTAAGAACAGGTTAAGTGACAGAAAACAAGAAAAATGAGATAGAAAAAAACAGAACTTACTTGTATTAGTTATAATAATAATAATAATTATTATTATTATTATAAATAGTACAGCTGCTAGCACTCCTGTGATCACATGGTACATTGTCATCCCACTATCTAATTCTAACTGATGACTGCTACCTGTAATGAAAAGAAAAACTTATTTTATAAGAAGCTCATGATATGCCCTGAGAAAAGCAGTTGACATATTAAATGACATAAATTTGCCCACAGATCCATACACAAGTACAACCCAGGGAAGGAATGCTACAGGAAGAAAGAGGAGTATATGTTATTGTTATATATTCCAAACTTTGAGTAAATTGGATTAAAAAATTCTATAAAAAAATACAGTAAAACCTGTCTTGAAAGACCACTGTTATGTGAGACCATCTGTCTTGAGAGACCTTATTCTCAATGCACAGATTTATTCATTATATAGTGTTATAATCTGTTATGAGAGACAACCTGTCTTGAAAGATCATAGCTTTTTGGCAGAAGGGGTGGTATTTCAAGACAGGTTCTACTGTATCACCAAAAACGTATCATAAAAGAGTATTACTTTATGATCCAATATCATCATCTAGGGACATAATCTAAGAGCAGGAGCAGTAAAGTCCTGCAAGGTGATAAGAAAACATGTAATGATGGCTTCAAGTCAATAAAAATTCAAAATGCCCACTGCATTAGATAATAATAAACATCATCACAAAAAGTATCTCACTTCTGGACTATTAACCCACTCAGGGGAATAATCCCAGAGCAACTTTACAGTAAAATAGAGTGAATAGAAAGTATGATTTATAGTTTTCTATATGATGTGAATTGATTTAGGGGTTATTATATATTAGAAATAAAAGGCTCAATATCACTCACAAGGCTGATGTCTGGCAAATAACCAAATGTAAGAGCAGATGACCAAGAAATATAGGTCAGTAGGAAGCTATTCTAATTTCTTCCAATGGTACTGATTACTAATCAAAAAGAATTACTAAAAGTTGACAAAATCCTCCAGAATGTACTGGAAGACCACAATCTTTTCAGACAAACATTAACATAAACATGTCAAACTGGTTCATATTTCGGCATCAGTTATTTACATCTAATTCTCACAAAAATGATCGGGCAAAACCTGTTAAGTATTTTTTTTATTAAGTAAAGGGAATAAGGATGATATTTTTGTTTCACAGTATTATTCTACTTGTGCAGGAAAATGGTAACAAATAAATTACAATGCTATCTTGGTGCTGTTCAACTCCGCATACTGGGAATAGTATTTACATTATAATGAAGAGATTTTCAGTTGATAATATAAATTCTGCTCTCTTTTGAATCCACTTTATGCCTCTTTCCAGATGTAGACAACCAAAGCTTATTAGTCCTGAGTATAGTTAATATGTTTGATTCACACCTTAATGCAATATTCATTTACTGTTTTGTTAAAAGCTGGAAATACTTACAGTAATTGGTGCTTTTAAGATAAAAGGTATCAAACTTGAAAGGACTTCATAAAATTTCTATATATACTTAATAATATTTAGAAAAAATCTATGGCAGATTGCATTTGTAGTAGTGTTTTCGCTAAATATATTAATGACTGGAAATGTAGAATGAATAATGAATTTGGTTTGAATGGTAGAGGAGTAGCAATCTCTGCAAAAAATAGGATATTCAAGGAAAATTTTGTAGCAGAACATTATTGCAGAATGATTTTGCCAAGGTTTCACAAATAAATTTTCCCCAGATTTAGATGTTGTGTTGCCCCAGTGAGAATTGCAGAGACTGCTTGATAATGGTCAGCCTGTGATAGGCTGCAGTCTTATGCAGAGGACAATTTCATGTATTTTGTATACTATTTTCTAAGTTTGGAAATGAATTATTCTCAAAGACACCAAATTTTTTAGCATTTAATAAACCTTGACCACATGATTATTTTTTCTTTTTTTATATTTCAATTTTACCAGCCTATTTATAGTAAAAATTTCTGCCAAAGGAGAAGGAAAACTTTATTCTTTCTGAAAAAAAAAATAAAATGAAATTGAATGAAAAATTAATGCAAACAAAATGCTGATTTACTATAATTACCCATTTAAGTGCATGTATGCTGTTTTATGAATCCCTCTGATTAAAAGCAAATGACTAAATAAAACAAATAAATAGACCACATGTATTTTAGCCACCTCTCTAGCTTAAGTCTTAAAGGAGATGTGCATAAATTTAGTCACAGGTACATGTAAATCAGTCAGTCTGAGTAACATCCATGTTGTTCGTCAGAAAATAGGAAGATGGTTGCAAATGTGGTGTTGATTGCGATGCAATGTGCAAAATGTGACATAATTATCTGTTGGTGCTATTCTATTAATTGCATGTTATGAATATAATCATTTCAAGGTTTCATTTTTTCTCATATATTTAGCTACATTTAATACAACAAAAGCATTATTTGCCAAACATTGAAAGACCTTTATGACAGATGCTGTCAAATTTAGGAAAATTATGTTCAGCAGTTTGATATTTGTTGGCAGATGGGTACAATTTATACAAACTTGAATGGCTTTTATGCCTGGGTTCTTTCTGTCAGATTTGATCATATTTTGTTCAGCTGCTTTTGAGAAATCATTTAAAAGTTGTTCTATTTTTAGTAATGGCAACCATATTTGGTTGCTGACAACTAATAATTGAATGAGTTACAGGAACCAGCCTATGTGTGCTGGTATGTTAAATACCATATTTCAAAGAATGAAGGTTGCTGATACACCAGGCACTCTGAAAAATATTACATGTAATATGGTAAGCTGCAGAAGAACATGTTATAAAATAGGGGTCATATCAAGGTCAACTAAGCCTTTATATTTTAATAAACCAGTTTTGTGCCAAAACATATGTGAAATGCTGTTATTTCATTAAGTACAGTTTTAATTCAATCCCCTCACCATCTTACCATCTCCCCTTCCCCTCCCCCTTTTCAATATACAGTGTATTGCCAAATTTAGTCTTTACTCAAGTTCTGAAGTCATCTCACAAATACAGAATAACCCACTATGCTTAAAATCTGACACAACAATTAATTTTCTTAATGCAAGTGTCAGCTTCATATTGATACAATGTACTTGGGCCAGCCATTTTTAAATTATTTCTAGTTTGGATTCTCTCTTGTATTATTTAGCACCTGTTTGCGGTTTCCATCTGTTATTCAAGCATGTAAAAGTCCTGAGTTTCTCTTGGTCCTTGTGTATAGCATTTGTTTTGTGGATACAAGTTATTTGTTTCCCTGATGGATAGCTTGTGCTGTTATATGTGATGTATTGTAAGAATGTCATACAATATTTCATTACATGAACGAGTTCGGATTCAGTTGTTTGGTATGTGAGAAGTTAATTTATTTGTCTTAACAGACTTGTATCATTTATGCTGAGGATTTATTCCCCTTGGACTGGAAATGTATATCAATGAATTGCTAATTAGCAAAGTAACATAGTTTGAACAAGGAGTGAAGTCCATTAATTTGTGTGTAATTAAGTCGTGAATTCCTTCCAAATGAAATGATGGTGTAGCATTAGGAACGTGTGTCAACTGATAGGTCAGCATGTAAATTTATGGCCACAGCAGGTCAATGATAGCATCAGAGAGGGCTAATTATGTTATGGTTCTTAGCTGAGAGTGCAGTAGCCGCTAACAAGACACTGATTTATGATAATTGGATGCTTCTGTATATATAGGCAAATAACCAAAGCTAGTTTTGTTGCATTCAATAGATGATAACTGATGAAAAAGAGTGGGAATATTTGTTGATCCTAGGAGAAGGCAATTCCAACATTATTTAGGCTGGGTAATATATTTTTATATAAAGGAAAAGTGAAATAGTTCCATGCCTGTATTGCACATTGGGAAAGAGGATGCAGTGTGCAACCAAAAATTGAATGACCCAAAGAGTCTATAAGAGAGAAGGAGAAGGGAAAGAAATACAAAAACACTGACCAATAACCAGTAGCAATATGGAAAGGACTGGAAGCATCAAGTGATGCTATCATGCCACCAACCTGAGTTTGATCTGTCACTCTGTCATAAGATGAAATTTGTTGTATGAGTAATAGAATAGCTAAATGAATTTTACATAATTTTGTAACTCTTCTTCTGAGAGAAAGTGAATCATTTACATTTCATGTTTGTTTTTTTTTTTATTTATGTGATTGATTAAATTGTAAACCATAGGGAACAGGGGACATCTCTCACCTCATCATCCACCACCCCATGACAATGTGAAGCAAAAGGTTGTTAAGTGGCTGGAGTAAGAAATGAAAATGATCATAGCTTCTCAAATTATTTAATAAATGAACTGAATAGTCCATACAATCATAAACAGATTGCTTTAACAAACACTTCATTTCTATATCAAGTGGCTAAAATTTTAAAGAATTTTTCTGGTTTAATTTAAAAGCAGAATGTTTAGTGAATTTAAGTGGACAAATCAATGAATATGAAAAGTCATTGTATACAGCTTAAAAAGAGCATTCTGCACTATCTACCAGAGTCCAACCTATCCAGGTAAATTCCATGTGATATAGACAATGACCACTATATATCAAATAATTACATACATTTTGATTTTTCAATGAGTTCAATAAAACTTGATCTGCCTGCCACAAGCAATAATGTGGACATCCACAATGACCATGATATCTGGTCCATGAAGGGCAACAGTGTGAATGGATTCATTTCCACCATGGAAACAAGGCCTTTCTGAAATCCATGATGCATGTACCATATAACTCAACAGAAACTTGTGCATGAAAGTTTATTCCAAATGAAAATTTAAGAAGTGACAGAAGATGAATGGAAGGACTAACATATGAATGAACAGACAAGGATAAAAGCTAACATGGAAATGTCTCAAGCAATAATTACCTGATGCTGTCATAATTAATATCAAAACCTGAGAAGGCAACTGATGATATTTTTTTTAAAAATGGCTGCCATGTAGGGGTGATCTAATACAGCTCCACTCAACATTCAAGGAATTTGATGTAAAAACTGGTCAAAAATAAGTTAACACATATTGCCATAATACTGTGGATTTATGACAACATTAAGTTAGTGTAACTGAAATGTTATGTGCACATTATCAGTTATTCAAGAGAATTTCAGAAACCTGTTCAAAACAAACAAAGGATTTTAAGTTATCCAAGATGGTTACATATTAAGGGGATTAAACTGAACAACTACCATATCTGAATTTCAGATGATCTATGCGAGTAATGATACAAACTCAAACACATATGCAAGTTTTTAAACATTTATGGATATCTGCTAGTCACATATAAGGATTTAATATTGTTCATTCTAACACTGTTACAAACAAGTTCAAAATACCAAAATTATGGAAATATACTTAATTACCAACCTTGTTGGTTCATTCCTCATAATGCTTAGCTCAACTCTTTGTGCATCATAATTTCTGGCTTTAGTATGTCTGATATACCTGAAGATCTGAGCCACACAGATCATCCCATGCAGGAAAGTCATGGACAGAGTGAATATAGTTGTACATATGATGACTTGGATTTATCCAATATGGCTGACACTTATCTAAAATTCCTGAGGGTCAAACATAATAAATACAGTGTCAGTGTGCATATAGATCAACAAAAGTTTGAGTTTGTAAAACAGATAGTGGATTCTGAACCTTGCAAGACTTCATGCAATTCATGTGTTCAAAATGGCACTATCTGCAGAACACAAGAATATTGTGACTGTTACAGCTACACTGTAAAAGACAACATGTGTCCTACACATACAGCAGCAGAACTGTTTCACATAGCTAGATTACATTATCTGCTGATGTACACATGATTATAATATGCAACCTAAGAGCAATTTTATGCTGACATCTGCACCAGTAACTAGGTTTACAACAAAACATGAAACAGTTCCTAAAGTCTTTGACCTAGATGACCTGACAATACAATTGACACCCCTCCATGGCATCAATCAATTACATGCTCCATCAACTGAGATCATTCCAGTGATGGAGTAAACCAAAGTGATTCCTCCATATGTGGACATCAAAAAGAACAATTAGGAACCTGGAAGCTAAAACTGAACAAAAAAAAACAACAATTACATACTATCAAGTCAGCACAGGGAAGGATTAATGAGCAAGTAACCTAATGGGAAACAGCAATTCAGACAGACCCACAAACAGCAACAATGTCAGATGTTCAGACATAGACAATCCCTGGAATACAAGCTAAAAGAAAATATAAAATGGCCATACAAGTAACAACTGATGCCCCAAATAATCCTGCATTGCCAACAACAGTACCCCCCCACCAAAGACATGTGTCATGCCTGCAACAGCAACAACAGTATATCCATGGCCCTGAAATCAGACAAGTCTGTTGCCTGTGCCATCAACTGCATTTCCCACTGCTCAGACTAATGTGTCAACATCAACTCCACTAGCTTACACAACAGACATCAAATTCAGCACACATTCCTCAGATGTCTGAAATACAAACCAGAGTCCAACACATGAAATCACAAGTCAGAAAAGATAGGACTCTTATAATTGGCCCTTCAATGCTGAAAAGCATAATATCAAGGAGACTTCTTCAAACAGATACACATAAAATAATGATATCTGGACTACCTCCTTATGTGGACACCAGGGTGAAACTAATCAGTATTGATCTGGTAACTGACCTATGTGACGACTTCAACCTACAGAAAATTCTACACGTCTTTTTTCTTCAGAACCAAGTCATCAACCTACGCCTGTAACCACACAGACAAAATTTATTTAAGCAGAAAAGGTATCTCTCAACTACTGAGGAAACTTAACATGCATGCCTCCATTTTCAGACACTATAATGAAGAGCGCTCTCACTATTGTGGTGAAACTGGTCGTGTGACACAATAATGCCATCATGGAGAACAAAGTGAGTGCTTCAGATGCCATAAATCTGGACACAAACAGAAACTCTGTGAATCAGTACGTTATACATGCTAGGAAGCTGGCAAAGAGGAGAATGCCAATGCTTCACTGACAACAAAATCTCTAAATCCAAATGTACCTAGTGAGACTACTGACCCTACCTATTCAATGAACACTATGGTAAATGCAAAAGTCAAAGGATTTTCAGGGTCTGTATGTGACTTTGCAGTTGCTGATATATATATAAACATTTAAATATGGAAATAGGATGTAAAAATGTTAAAAGTAGTATGGAGTCAATCTCAATGACTGCCCCATTGCATGATGACATACATATATTTGATATGAAACTAAATAAAAATGGTTTTAATATAGGTCACTTAAATGTGCAAGGTATAGTGGGAAAAACAGACCAGGTTAAGTTAGGTTAATGCTGACTTCCAAGGAAAATGATACACATGCTTTAGGACTGACACTGAAACCAAATTAAATGCTAACCACAATGATAATCTATTTCATTATCAAGGCTACAATAAACCATTATGAGATGGTTAGAGAGACAGCAGGGGAGGTCCTGCATACATTTGGGAAGATGTAAATGCAGAAAGGTGACCTGAATTGGAGTCAAAAGAAACTGAGAGTATTTGGGTGAAAATTTCTCACAATAATGACAAATCGTTCCTAGTTGGTTTCCTTTACAGGCTACTTTCCTCCAGAGCAATCTGGAATTAAAACTTTTTGAAACAAGTATGAATTATTCTTGCACAGGAAAAAGAAACATATATACAAAGCAATGTAAATAAGGACTTACTCAATACTCAGATCAGGAACAATGGGGTAGAATTTACTGAATTATTAGGCCTTGTCCAGCTAGTAAATGAATGCACAAGGGTAACAGAAATATCAAGCACTCTTGTGGACCACATTTATAACAACCTACCAGACAATGTGGCATATATTACTATACCAAAATATCAGTCTTACCACAGTTACCACTACCCTACTTTTCTCACAAGCAAGCCTAAATCAAAATTGCAAGCTTATTTTTAAGGTTGCTGCAAGCTTTAAGCTTGTCATGTAAGCTTGCAGCAAGCTTAGATTTGAAACCGCGGCTAGCTTGCGCAAGCTTCCCCATTACTAGCTTGCGCAAGCTAGTAACAGGGAAGCTTGCGCAAGCTTGCAATAGGGAAGCTTGCGCAAGCTTGTAAATGGTAAGGTTGCAATTGGCAAGCTTGCGCGAGCTTGCTATGTAAGCTTGCGGCAAGCTCAGAGTTGAAACCCTGCAAGCTCACCAATTACAAGCTTACGCAAGCTATCCAATTACAAGCTTGCGCAAGCTTACTGATTAAAAGCTTGCACAAGCTTGCAAACAAAGCTGACCTAACTAGTTGCATCAGAAGAACTAATATGGCATCAAGTGAATTATTCTATACATGGTCACACACCTCCATTTTTCTAGCTCTTCATGTGCGAAATGTATGTAATATCAAATATTAAAATGAAAATGTTACTATATGGTGAACATCAATTAGAATGAGATCTTACTGTCATAATAAAAGAAAGAATGAAGTCATCAAATCATTTAATAATATTTAATCAGATAAAAATAAGAGCATATGAATGGGATTTGTGTGAGCAAACTCTTTATACTTTTGTTCTGTATTGCTTTGGAAATGTTATACTAATTTACTTCCATGTAGAAATCCATTTGGGGGAGGATGGTGTCAAATAGTAGGTTCCCTCTCATCTGTCACAATGATAAACTATTAGGTGAAAACATGAATGTTTGCTATTTGAATTACTCTGAATCACCTTTGCTAAACAAAATCCTCAGAATAAAATTCTGCATCCACCTCTGCTTCTGGTGTGATTCAGGTATCATCCTGAAATGGATTATAGCAACATATACTATGTAATCAGGAAAGAAAAAAAACGAGTATTTACCTCATTGGCAAAAGCATTTCATTTTTAGTTCATCATTCCAAAATCACTTATCAAGTCCAAGAAATATCAGTAAGTGTTATTCAAGATCATCCTTTAATGAGCCCAAAATTTTAGTTTTTCTATCCATTTTGAAAGGGCTATGACACATGTCAAACAAATGGCACTTAAAGAGTTTTGAACAACAAAAATCCAATGAAACTGATTACGTACCTTAAGACATTTTGAAATAAAATAACGGCCATCTTCTTTGAGGATGAAAAGAATTAAATGAAACAACCTCTGAACAATTGTTGAATTTGATATGCGAGAGGAAAAAAAGACCCAAAGAATAACGGAAATGAGATTCACAAGTGTGCGTTTAACCACCGAAGTCTGCAGTTTTATCAAGAAAGCATGATGAAATTTCTGACAACATGAAATCACCTTACCGGTATTATAAATTAACACAAGGAGTGCAAGTGTGACCACAATCCTCCGCTCAATTAGACTTTTCTCACGCATCTTTTATCGCTTCAGAATCACAAGAAGACTGAAAAACTACACATATCCATTCAAAAAACAGTAACGTACCAACGCATCACTCTCTCACAACCATCGCATGAATCCAATTCGGCGAATTAACCTTTATTTTCACCATTATGGTCACAAACCCTGTCAAACAGAACTCATTGCAGGAAGTAGCCCATTTCTACCACGGGCTAAATAACGTCATGAAACTAATTTTACAAGATAAAATGTTTAACTTGTTTTTTTATTTCAGATTGTATCATTTGATAATTTTTGTAAAATTTCCAGAACAGAAATATGTAGTTAAAGTTCGGATAGTACAAATAATGGTTGATGACATCATCACATTTCAAATATTAAAGCCTAGATGGATGCTGGACCCGGAAGATTGAAAAATGAGACGTCTGGAACCCGTGCATTATTTATCAGACTCGATACCAACTGGGTCACAGTGGCACACACACACACACGTACGTGCACACGCACGAGAGAGAGACAGACAGACAGATGAGGCAGGTAACACAAAATACTAAAATTATCAGGATTAATGTGTATACAATGCGAGGACAGTCTGAACGCTATCAGCAACTGTATGTATGCATTCATGTATGTGCAGAGTGAGAGCATTTTTATTTACAACTTTTGAAAATAGTAGTAATATAATACTGTAAATAACATTTTCATGATGCATTCATTATTCTGAGCAAATTCAACTAACTGATGGAGTCCGCATTATTAAATTTCCCTAGTATTAAAAGAGAACAGATTCTGCGCTGTGTTCGGAACGATTATTAGACCCTAATGCATATTTACTGCAGTGTAGAAACTGGTAGATATGGGCTACTTCCTGCAATGAGTTCTGTTTGACAGGGTTTGTGACTGTAATGGTGAAAATAAAGGTTAATTTGCCGAATTGGATTCATGCGATGGTCGTCCGAGAGTGATGTGTTGGTACGTTACTGTTTTTTGAATGGATATGTGTAGTTTTTCAGTCTTCTTGTGATTCTGAAGCGATAAAAGACGCGTGAGAAAAGTCGAATTGAGCGGAGGGTTGTGGTCACGCCTTGCACTCCTTGTGTTAATTTATAATGCCGGTAAGGTAATTTCATGATGTCAGAAATTTCGTCGTGTTTTATTGATAAAACTGCAGACTCCTGTGGTTTAACTTTATGATCAAGTAACCCTATTGTCGATAACTGACAGCACTGCATTGATTACTACAGTTTGGCAAGTGCAGCAATAAATAATAATGATCTGCAGAGTTGTCATCTCAATCATTGAACGAAACAACATAACAAAGTCATTTTTGGACATATTTAAATCGTAAAAGTGAAACAGAACGCTACTCCAGTACCACCAAACGAAAGTCACGAAAACTGGCAAAATACAACACAATCTTGAGTTTACTCACCAACATTATAACTCTGTGATTTCAGATTATCTCTCGGGTTATAGGATTGGTTATTGCACATATATTGGTTCAGCAGGCAATGAAATTTACCGAATTAACGAGGTAAATTGTAACGGTTCAACCTTGAAAATTGCGCCTAATGTTTGAACATGATGCTACAATGGTTATTTTATGTTCTTTCTACTCAAAAATGTTACGTGTACATTTAGAGTTCGTAAACCAGTCTGCTGACCGTAAACAGGGGGAAGTAACCGCCTTTAATGACTCGACACCGAATTAAGTCTCTGTCACAGAAAACCACACTTCACCTTGCATGCTTTTACTTGATTTCTTTTTAAACAAGCAAAATTCACAAAGCTGAATTCTTTATAGAATGTTGGCAGAATTGGATGCATCTCTTTCTCAAAGGAAAACAAAAACTATATCTTTTTAAATTTTATTTAGTAAGTAAATAACTGACAATTATTTTTTTTCTCCTGGCAGCAGATTGTCATTGAAACAAATATACGACAGTTCTTTCATAAACTTAATGCCAGAAGTTAATATTACAAGATTTACTGAGAGTATATTTGATGGTGCATACATTATCAGTAAATAGGATTTACAAGTACTTGCCATCAAATATCTTGCTGTATTAAGTTAGTCTGTAAATAACTTTGCAATCAGCAATTACTGTTTTACAGGATTTCACTAAATGGAATTCTTTACCCATTCTTCCATTCCCTGACAAAATGACTGCATAGCTAATTGAGTGTACAATCACTTAAAGAATTTCCTTTATGCAAAAAAGCTCAATTTTGTCTCTAACATGTATGATATTAGTGAAAATTTGAAAATGAGAAAAAAGACATTTGTAGAAAAAGTAATATTCATATTTTGCCTTGGTCAAGAAATAATTCAGTTTATTTTGAAATATATTAATAATGTTCATAGTTAATTTAGACATAGAGAAATGTTGGAATAATATATTTTATTTATGTATCAGCTATTAGTACATTCAAGTTCTTAGCATTTTGCAACACTAAAAATGTATATTATTTAACTCAAGTGCATTATCAGATGCTATAAATAAAAACTAGATTATCAGTAACATCTTTTAATTTGATAGTGTTGTTTCTTATACCGAGTATGATCTAGTCACAACATAATTTTATTCAACATTTCAGGAAGTACTGATATCATGCAGAACTTCCCTTTCACAACTGATTATTGCAAGCTTACATCAGGTACTTTAGATTGTGCAAGCTTGCAGACTTGGAAAAATTCCTTTTGCAAGCTTGAACTTTAGAATTTACAAGCCTGTAAGCTTGCAGACTTGGAAATCCTTTTGCAAGCTTGTGCAAGCTTGAACTTTAGAATTTGCAAGCTTGCATACTTTGAAAAATTCCTTTTGCAAGCTTGTGCAAACTTGTACAAGCACCCTTACTAGCTTGCACAAGCTCACCTAGCTTGTCATAAGCTAGCAGCAAGCTTGTTGTAAGCATGCATTTTGGTTTGGGAGGTAAAATGCACAACAAAAATTAGAAAAATACACACAAAATTATCACTTACAGATCGTTCAAACCATTTAATAAAAAACAATTTCTAGATTATCCAAATAAAGTGCCATGGAACATAATAAAACATTTTGATGATATAGTGGAAGTTCTGAGGGTCTGGACTGACTTATTTATGGATGTAGTCTCTAAACATGCACCACTGAAAGTACATTGAGTAATTTGTATGACCTGCATCCTAATTGGCACTTACTAGTGAAATCTTAGATGCCATGAAAACACAACACCAATTTAAAGCTGTGAGAAACCATGCACAATATAAGTATGGAGAAATAAAATATCAGGTATGATTAGAAAAGCTAAAAAAAAACAACTTATTACCAATCAATGCTTGAAAACAAAAACAGTAGCTCAAATTCTATTTGGAAAGTTTTCAAGGAGCTCGATGGTGAAACATACAAAGATCAGACCAATAATATTCACTCTCTTCTGGTAAATAACACCATCGACACTGATGACACTGACACTGCAAATGTTTTCAGTGATTTTTTTTTCATCACCATTGCCACAAAATTAAAGGAACCAGTTACAGAAAACAACTTTGATGAATCAAATAAGTTCTGCAGCAGCAAATGCCTCAGAGAGGTATGTTTCTCTATCCCACTAGTATCAAACATCTTTGTTTTGAAAAAAAAGGCTCATTAAACTTGATACCAAGAAAGCTACAGGACTTTTGAACAGATTGGTCCATGACTCATAAAAACGTCTTTCTCAGCTATGTGAAACAGCATAACATTCTAAATCAATTAAAATACTGCAACCTCATCTGTCCCCAAAATATGGAAAACTGCAAAAGTAATGCCTAAGGATGATGCAGATAACTACCAACCAATTTCAGTATGACCAAACTTGTCAAAATTGATTGAAAAACATGTCCATGACTAGTTCATGTCATATTTAACCAAACGCTTATTGTTACACCCAAACCAATAAGGCTCTAGACAGAAACATTCATGTGAGACTGCCTTGATCTCACTAACTGATAAATTGTTTCAAGCCATTGATCAAGGTCGATTTCAGGAGAGCTTTTGACATAGTGGATCATGAAATCCTTTTGAGCAAACTGAAAATTTACTAATGTAATGATAGCACAATTAGATGGTTTACTTCATACTTCTGATCTCTGCACAGATGACACAACATTCTCAGACATCCAAAACACAAAGCATGAACTGGAAATTTCTCTACAGGATGCCCTAAACAAATTGGACAACAGGTGCACATGCAAATTTGGCATGGTAGTTAATACTGGTAAAACTAAAATATTACTTATCTTAACATTGCAAAAAAGAACAAATCTTGTTAGTGATGAACTATGTCTAACATGGAAGGATATAAATTTACAAATGGTCAGTCATGATAGACTGTTTATGTAGAAAATAATCTATCATGGAATGAACATGTAAAATATATCATTAAAATGGTGCATTCAAGTTTATGGCTTCTCAGTAGGATAAGACATTTTCTCCCTGAAAGGCATTTATAACAGTTACATAGAACCTTATTACACTGTACTGTAAAACAGTATAGTGTAATTCAAATGATACAAACATAGCAAAGCTAACACATCTTCAAAAAAGAGCATTTGGGCTAATATTAATCCAAACAGAAAGCAGGGAAAATTTAGCTGGTAAGTTAAAAATATTACCTATTAAAGACCAAATCCCGTAGAGAAAAGCAAATTTAATGTACAAGATATCCAATAACAGTGCTACTGTATATTTAGTGTCACTATTACAGTATAGGCTACCAGGTAATACCTGTGATCCATTATCTACCAAACAGTATAAAATTCCCAAACCAAATAAGGAATTATTCAGAAAAATTTCCAATATTTTGGAACTGTGGTCTGGAATAGTATTCCAGTTGAGATTAGAAATGTCCACTCTATTTCCTTCTTTCAAGCTTAATATATCCAGTGCCTTCAGAGATGTAGTTAACATGAGAATGAAAACAACTGTATCTGTATTTCATAAATGCCTCTAGGTATCATTAAATATACTACCCATCTGTCACTACAGTTGTAATCACATATTGCATGTATATTGACTATGTGGGTTCAATATGTCTGGGTGAGTATATATCTGGTGAGAGAAAGAAAAGAATGTGATAATATTGTTGTAAATTAAACATGTATATGTACATGCTGCTATGTATATGTAGACACGTGTGTGTATATTGCACATTAATAAATTCCTTTGTATGAGGGCCTCAAGTTAGATTAGTTCTTCAGCTAACTGTGTTACCCTCTTTAAATAAAGCCATTATTATATGATCAGACAAAGATGCAATCAAAACCAAGTAGATTTTTTGTAAGAATGCTATTATGTATGTTTTTGGTACTGTGAGATGGAATCAAAAGAAAAGGTTCATGCTTGACCAAAATACTGAACAAAATAGCTGCATGTATTGATGGATGGATGAATGTATGCATGTGTATATAAACAGATGAATTGCTGGGTGAACAGATGAATAAATGAATTCATTATACTCACCCAATATCATTAATTTCACTCCAGGCCTTGTCAAATTGTTGATGAAATAATTTCCTTCATAAGTTTCATCGACATCTATAATCCAGATATTTTTTTTAGAATCCATGAATATCTTTGTGTAATTTTTCCTAAAGAATGATGTAATAGTGGTATTCTTGATTGTCCAAGCTGCAATAGGGGTGACAATTGTGCCCCAAGAGATATACAGGGAAACTTTGACCATATCATCTATATTTCCAAACAAAAGAATTGATTCACCTCTCTTACCAATCTTTACTGAAAAAAGAAATGAAGACATAGGTTTATTCAATTATTATAATTTCATTTGTTATATTTGTTTTTAATCAAAGCAAGAACAAATGTATTCAGCAATTTATATTAAGAAGGAAGCTTGACTTGGGGGGGGGGGCGTCAAGTAGTCTAATGCACTTGCTTTTACAGATTACTCACATCTCACTTTTGTCCACATGTATTTGTGTCTCAGCTCTTTCTCCACCAAATGTACTGTCCGCCATGTACAGCCAATCATGTGCTGAAAAATGCTGCTAAACCTACAAAACCAATCAGCTTACATTGAAAGAAGATCATATTAAGAGATAACAGACCCAATTGGACCCAATGGCATTCACTTCTATAGATATAATAATTACAGCAAAAGTACTATGAACTTTATTCATGGTTCCCACTCATTTTTAAAGATAAATTTCCAGGTTATTTCCAGGGTTTTCCCAAGATAAAATTGATTTTTTTCAAGGTTCACATATGACCATAACAGAACCTTATTAAAGATCATATAAACTTATAAAACATTTATTTTTTAAATCAAAAAATGTTTCTATTTCAAAATTCTCTCAAAACATCCAAGTCAGAAGAGTCAATCATGTACTAAACCACAAAATGTATCACACAAAACAAGTTTGGCTTGTGTATATTCCTAAAAATTGGCATGTAAAGTCATTTCAATTTACAGAAAAAGAATTCTAACTTAACTTTACTGACCCATGTTATGCTGGTACTAGGAAATAACATAATGAACATAAATTAGTTTTGTTTCCTTTCAAACCATTAATTCTAAACAAATCAGAATAATCAGTTGTAAATCAAGATAGCAATCTATATGCATATTATACAAAGTAAACATTTCCTATCACAGTATGAAAAATAATAGTGGAAAGTATTAAGCTCTTATCTTGTAAAGAAAATTTTAAACCCTAAATTAATCTGTGGCAATAAAACCCCAAACAAGATTTTTCAAACATCCTAAACTCCTTAAGATGATTTGGTTAAATATCATCATTTAAAAAAACCTATTTACAAATGGGTAGATTTAAATTTTGACAAAATGACCTTGAAAATTATATACTACTGTATAAACTATAATTGAATTTCTCTAAAATTAACACATGTCTGCTTGTAATGCAAGAAACCAGTCTCCAAACCTATACTGACACTCACAGGGGCTCATATCATTTTTAATATATAATACAAGGGATGACAATCTCCCATTTCTAATATACCCTGTGACCTATTTAAGATCTGAAACCAATACTTTATGCTACATGTCACAATGTAATAGTTTAGCATGAAAATTCAGCTGAGATTCAACATTTTAAACTATAAATATGACTTAAAACGAACAGCAGTCTGTTTTCTAAAACAGGTTTCCTCCGAATACTCCCACACTATTTTTCACATGTGGACACTTGGACTGGGGTGTGGGGTCAGAGCAATTGCCTATCAAAAAATTGGAATTTGCCAACACTGCACTTTATTGGCATGTGGTAGTTCTTTACCAGCAGGCCGAGCAAACTTAAACAATATTACATCAAGTCACACCTGCATGAAATCAATAGGAAAATGATTTATTTTCTCTTTCTAAAAAATGGCAAATATTATGATCATTATGTCTTTAATCCTCTGACAGACTAGATGAAACAATAGCATAGATGAAACATGACCTGGTACTCACCATTTGCATTACTAGTCACATGACTACATAGAACTTAAACTACGAGATCGAAGTCCAATAATCACGTGATATCAACAACAAACTCCTTTCTAATGTTGTTGTACAAAAATCCCAATATATTAAATGCAAAATACCTCTTGAAAAACCAGAAAGAACATATAATTTGCAACATATTTCAAGCACAACAACCAGAAGACTGTCACTGATGCACAAATCTGGAAAGTAAGATCAGTCAAGCAGAGAGCACATGTCAACGTGGTAGTCTCGTGATACAACAAAATGTGGGAAGTCCAGACTTTTTTTTTCATTTCTCCCGACTTTTTCCCAATTTCCCGGTAGCATTGGAACCCTGTTCATATTAATACCTTTGTTTGAAAATCCTACCTCGTGATCTCTACTCTACTAATGAGCTTGACCTTAAAGATAAAGTGGGATCTGGGTAAAGTTTCATCAAAATATATGTCAGGATTAGTTAGTCCTACAATGTAAGACATCGACCCTGATATTTATGTTTTGTGGTTTGAGATCTTACTGCCTATGTTCTGATGTCAACTAACATCAGGTGGAGAAGTCAAATTGTCAGGAATATCCTAAACTTGGCAGCCCATATTGATGCTTTTCTATAAATTCAAGTCATAATGTTTTAGTCAGACTTTACTTACTCTGAGATATTTTTTTCTAATAAATTCAAATTCTCACACAAGCAAATGGATGTGTTTTCAAGCGATTTCAGCATTCCTGGCTTCCATCGCATTCCAGTCAAATGAAATGTCAAATGTATGCTTCCAGCATCCACACACCAGTTTTCATAAATGTAGGTGAAATACAGTCTAAGATAGTCTAAGATAGGGTGTGATGAATGAATAGCTGAAAATACACAAATCACTCAAACATGGAAATTAGCTTCACATGGCCTGAATTTAGTATGGTTGAGATACTCTCATTGAAATGCATCAGCAAGCCAATTTTGGTGAAATGGATAGAAGATAACTGAGGGTGTAATGTGTCTCTTGAAGGGACATAACAATAATGACCAAAACAAATTTCTAGGAATTCAAGAGAAAACATGATTCTTCTGAGTGATGAAACCATCTCTGATATTCTTGAGTAATAAGATCATCAAATTTTCATATAAGACAAACTGGACAACATTAGAGGAGCACAAACTGGACTCCATTATAAGACTTGTGCTTGAAAACCCCATGTTGATATGATCATCCATGCAGGAGAATTTGTTACAAGATTTTCAATATGTTCATTGTTGCAGCCATATTTGAGGTCAGATCAGCACCAATATTATTCAGAACAAACTTGGTATCATAATTAGTCTATTGCTGAAAGCCTCATGTCAGCTAAGGAGTAGCAAAATCAAGATTTTGAAGATGGCTGACTGATGGCCATACTGGATGTTAGATCTGCACTATTTTCATTTAGTACCAACTAGACATCATAAAATTTTTTTAGGTCAAGGCCAAATATTGATATAACGTGCTTTCTTGGATTAGCCATAATATTTTCAAGGTGACCACTGTTGTGACTATATTGGATATCAGATCAATACAAGTTTTACTTATTACCATCTAGACACCATAAAGGTCTTCTGGTGAAAATTCATGGAGAAGATTTTCAAGATGGCTACTGTTGTAGTGATACTGATGTCAGATTGTCACCACTTTTATTTCGGATCTACTAGACATCATAAGACATCTTCTGGCAAAATCCACATACCAATATGATTCAGGATAAGCAGCAAAAGAAATGTTTTCAGGATGGCTACTGTGACAGTCATATTGGATGTAAGATTGATATCGATTATTTTCATTTAGGACCAATAAGACATCATAACAATTCTTTAGTAAAAGTCACATGTAGGTACAACCATCAATTCAGGATGAGTTGTAATGATAAAGATTTCCATGATGGCTGCTGTGATGGCCATATGGGATGTCTAAGAAGAACTTATTGAGGACAACTAGACATGATAAGACTTCTGGTGAGAACCCCATGTTGATATGGCTTTCCAATCATGAGAAGCTGCAATAAGATTTTAAACACTGCTGCAATGGCCACCAGATTGAACATCAGATCGGCACCATTTACATTTAGGATCAACATTATAAGGAGTCTGTTAGTGAAAACCCCATGTTGATATGACCATGTAACCACTCAGGAGGAGTAACAATTATGAGACTTTCAAGAAGGCTGCTCTGACAGCCATCTTGTATGCCTGAGCAGCACAAGTTTTATTTAGGATGAACTAGACCTTGATATGAAAGTGTTTGTAAAGCTGCATGACAATCTTCAAAGTGACAGCTCCAGTGACCTAATGGTTAGAGCGTCCACCTCAGATGCGGGAGGTCACAGCTTCCAGCCGTGACTGAGCTATACCAAAGACTTATAAAAAGTGGTGCTAGCAGCTGCCTTGCTTGGCACCCAGCATTAAGAGGTTAGTGCTAGGACTGGTTGGCCTGGTGTCAGGATAAAGTGACTAGGTGGAACATGATTCCACATGTCTGCAGCATGATACCCCAGTGCTAGACATCACTATAAACTGTCACACTGCAGACATCTTAGCGATATGACAGAAAAATTCTTAAAGCTACCTTAAAAATCCAAATCACACACACACAATTTTCCTAGTAGTTTAGGATGAGTTTTAATAACAAACTTGTCCTAATGGAGGGACAGATGATGAACAACCGACCATCCCACAAGCTCTCCTGGTCTATGAGCAGTCCAGCTAAATGTGAGTATACCTGAAAATATACAAGTCACCAAAGTAATGAAAATGAAGTCACAGTGACCTTGTTTTATATAACAGTGTTATTCTTGTGGAGATGCATCCACATACCAAGTTTCATTATTATAACAAAAAAGGCTTCATGATAAAAACATATTAGCTGAAAATATTTAAGTCATTCAAGCATGAATATTAGGTCACTGCAGCCTAGTTTTTGTTTGGCAGTCTTGCACCCACTCATCCATGAATATTGTTAAAACAGATATTTAAGGTAAAACAAGCACATAACTGAAAATACAAAAGACACTAGAGCATCAAGATTACGCTACAGTGACCAAGTTTTGATTTGGCAAAGCTAAACTCATTTAGAATATTCAACGTACCAATTTTCATAACTTTAGGTAAATCATGTCTGAGGTACTGAGGGTGTGATGAACAGTCTGTAAATACACATATCATTCAAGTGTGGAAATGAGGCCAAAATGACCTCATTTTGGTACAATATAGTTAAGTTACTCTCCTTATGCTGCATCCACATGCCAGTTTTTATGAGCATAGGTAGGTAAGGGTCCAATATATTGCAGGTGTGACAAATAGATGAAAATACATAAAGCACTCAAGCATGAAAATTAGGTTACAGTGACATAATTTTGGTATGGTTGAGTTACATGTGAAAACAATTTTCATGTGCAGGTGAAACAGGGTCCAAGACACTGAGGTGTAATGAACAAATAGATTAAAATACAAAAATAAATGAAGCAATAAAATTAGATCATAATCTAGCTTTGTTATGGCTGAGTTACTCTCAGTGAGATGCTTCCATATACCAATTTTCATAAGTGCAGGTGAAATAGCATTTAAGATGTTGACTGAGTAACAAATAAGTGACTTAATCTAAAAAATTCACTCAAATGTGCAAATTAGGTTGCAGTGACCTAGTTTTGGTACCCTTCCTGAGTTACTAATTTGAATAAAGTTTACAGTAGGCAAAATAAGGGTCCGAGATATTGAGGGTATAACAATGATGGAATGAACAAGAACAACAAAAAAAATTTAACAAATTTTGACTGAATCGACAAAATGCTATCAGTATTATTACACCAAATGAATAAAGTCTGGTGTATTATAGATAATACAACACAAAACAAATGGCTATTTATTTTTAATATTATGTGTTTCTTCTTCAGCAGGCATATGGGTTGGAAATTTGACCATGGTTACCTTTATTCTAACACTTCATAGCCACAGCAAACCTTTGGTAAATATTTTTATGTAAGAAACCTTCTGCAATGATGAACCAGCCACGATTAGGACCTTGGGCTTAATTTGCTGGATCTCGAGGGCAGAGATAACTCTGCCTCCTCATCAGCATAGCAGTACAAATTTTATTTTGGCAAAGGCTTCCAAGAAAACATGAATTCTCTGTAAATACTGATAGTTTCATGAACGGGATGAGATACTTTAAAGTTATGCCAATGAGAATTTGTATATGTTATATTATGGCAATTGTGAAAATGTAAAGAGTTCCTCTGACAAGCCAGTCTACAGGCTTTCTAAATGGTTGCTGTTATATAACATTCAAACCTAGCCATGGTCAGAGGGTCATTGTTACCTGCAGTGTGTTAACATTTGACAGCCAAGTGAGCAGAGTGGGTCATCTATCCACTAACCTTCATGGAACAATGGAATACTGTGCATCTTCATAATACAGCTCTCCCCCATTACACTGCGGTAGTCAGGGTCCATAACTGTTGACCGCATTATGTACTGAACAGCATTATAGCGAAAATGATC
Source organism: Megalonaias nervosa (assembly GCA_016617855.1). Lineage (NCBI taxonomy): Eukaryota > Metazoa > Mollusca > Bivalvia > Unionida > Unionidae > Megalonaias > Megalonaias nervosa. The sequence goes on along the minus strand of JAECUM010021677.1, from coordinate 15,035 downwards.
ACACATGTTAAGTATAACTGGGGTGGGTGGGTGGGTGGGTAAACAAAACACTAGTCAAATGCCTGGTAATACTTCCAGTTTATGTAAATTATGTGGGTTTTTTCAGTGCATGGTATTTATACAATTATGTCTGATAATATTATTTTTTTAAAAATAAATAGAAATAAACCAAGATCTAGATAACTTTTAACATGTCTTGCATATGATTAAAAATATTGATATATAAACACCTTATTTTAATAAATATACTTGCCAGTTATAATTTCTATCTAGAGCTGCATTAAGTTTAAAGTGATTGAAAATGTTGTAATCACTTGCAAGAAAAAAAATGATTAAATTTAAGTTGATATCAGGCCAATGCAGCCTGATGTTAACAGCTTCATTCATTTCTAATTAGAAGATCACAAATCACATATTTACCACTTCAACACCCATTTTGCAATCTATATCAGTGAACATCTGTAGCAAGACCTTAGCAACATCAATTTTTAATCAATAAAATATCTCAATTTCAGTTTTAAAAAAATCAGTTACATATGATGATTAGCAATTGAGTGACATCATGTTATGTGCTGCATGATTTTAGCAATTCCAGAACATGGAATAACAGAAAAAATAACAAACTTACACATATATATATATATATATATATATGGCAAGTGTATATATATATATATATATATATATATGTATATATATATATATATATATATATATATAAGTAATCTATTTAGAATCCAATGATGTCCCCAAAAAAATGGGGCAGGGGCACAAAAAGTACTAATCCAGATACAATAAACACTATTCACTTACAGACTGGAAGTATTTCATTATTTTGGGGGATTTTTTTAGACTGAATCATTCTTGTTTATTTTTTGTGTGTTTTTTTCAAGCAAAGTCTTTGGTATTTTCTAGTTCTTTCTCGAATGCAAATATAGCATTAGAAACAGCATTCTCTAGGTTGCTTTGGTGGCCTAGTGGTTAGAGCGTCTGCCTCAGATGCTGGAAGTTGCGGGTTTGAACCCCGACCGAGTCATACCAAAGACTTATAAAAATGGTACTAACAGCTGCCTCGCTAGGCACTCAGCATTAAGAGGTTAGTGTTAGGACTGGTGGACCTGGTGTCAGAATAATATAACTGGGTGAGACAGCATGCTACATGTCTGGGGCATGATGCCCCAGCACTAGACATCACTATAAACTGTTACAGTGAAGACACTGTAGCAATGTGACTGAAAAATTGTTAAAGCTACCTTAAAAATTTAAATCACACACACACGCACAAACACACAGCGCTCTGTTTTTCCGGCAGGTCCTCCTGGTCACTGTTTATAGTAGATCCTACTTACTGTTGATCACTATCTAAATTTTTTCTTTCGGCACCAGTGAAGAACTTGACTATATCTAGGCCAATAAATCCTCCCCTAACTCATGATGATATTGATTTTCAGTTTGCACACATCGTCCATCAGTATCAACACAGACTTTGGGGGCTGATTTATTTGACTAGACAATATCAGTATGAGTCTTACATTCAGCAGTGGGGACAGTCCTAATAAATCTTGCTTATGTTGACACCTGAGACTTAACGCTGTCCCAGCATGTCTTGCTGGTTCGCACTTAGAAGTTACACCCTGCGTTCTAAAGATATTTTCTTTCTTTGTGAAAATATATTTTTTCCCTGTCCTCCCAATGTGGTATTAGTGTGTACAAAAAAAATAGTAAAGAATAAGTAAATTATATTTAGTCAGGGTTGCTCTTTGGTCTGTTCTGTCAAAAGTTTTAGAGTTTATTTATCCCAAGATGTTCAGGTTGGCAAGTACTCCATTCCTGATGCAGATAAACAATGGGCCTGGTTTCCTTTCCTTCCCTCACATATTGAACACAGGGTAGTATTTCCTTCTCCCATGACTCTAGGCCAGGGAGCTAGTTTCTTCACCCCTTCCCCTGTAGTAGTAATTGTACTTAAATAGTGACTTTGCCAAGTCATTTGTTCGTCTTTGTGTGGTGCTGGTGTGTGTGCAAATGTTGATCCAGTGCTGAACATCGTCTAATGAGTTAAAGTGTCCTCATAGCACAGTTTTCGCCTCTTCAACACCCTCCTCCAAGAATCCCTCAAAATCACAATCCTATTCACAGAAAAAGTTTTCCTTTTCCTGGATGTCTCCACTTCAAGATTATATGTTTTAATTCACTTGTAAATACTGACAAGACTAAACTCACTTTTAAATCTGATTTCACTGGAAAGTGATTCTTAACTGTTTTTGAATAGACCATATTTGTCCTGTTACATTATGCAATGAACACTTATCTCTTCTTGGCTACACTGCAACAGAAAGCAGCAGCAAGTTCAAAAGACATGCCGCTTAAATCCTTTCTGTGATCTGTTTCCATGTGTCAGCTAACTGTGGTCAACAATAAGCTGGTCATCTGTAAAATCAGTGAGCTGTGTTTACAGAGATAAAGTCACTGATCTGCTGGGAGGGGGACTTTAGTCCTAAAGGCAAATTAGAGAGTCATGTGTACTTTAGCCAAATACAATAGTTGATACAGACCAATGAAAATTATGGCTTAATAGAGACATGGGTATGGGTGTTTAATAGCCTGTTAAGACTAAAATAACTTACCTTGCCATAATACAACAGTGGCTAATTAAGTAGAACCATGACTGTAAAAACACCGACTGGTAATGAAAAAAATCAAGTACAGTAGTTTTTGATGTAAAGGTTTCAGCTAATAGATGTCGAAAATTATTTTTCAATTTAAAAAATAATTTTATAATTTTGAGTTTTGGGATCCTATTTTTCAAATTGTTTTTTTAAAAAAAATTAATTTTATAAGTTTTGATAGTCCATAGTGCTACCACATTATATCCAGAAGTGTATTATAGCAAAGCACGTTAAAACAGGGGAGAGCTGTATAATGTTCAACTCCTCGACTGAAACTCAACAGCATTCTTTAATAATTGTTTCAAGAGGAATCAGTGATGGTTTTCTTTTCTCCACTGCACCAGTAAATGTAACTAAGCTGGTAAACACATTAGCAGAATGTACAAAATAGGATATAAATAACATTATGAACACAACCTACCTGAAAAATCTAATCCACATGAAGGCAGCAGAATAAAGTAAATCCAGAACAAGAGGTACAACATCTCACTGGATCTAAAATCAATAATATATAACAATCAAACTAACAGCCAACAGTGAAATATTTGCTATCAACTTAAAAGGTGACCTGCTGTTTCCCCAAACCAAACTTAAACAGTAACATTCATTTGCTGATGATGAAAAAAATTAAGTCTTTAGTTAAGTTAGGGGCCCCAGGTTGCTGTGTAGTCTAAGGCACTCACCTTTACAGATCACTGACATCTCACCTCTGTCTGCATGGATAAAACGTCTGTCATATCAACATGAGTATGTGAGAAAGCTCACTAGTAACTTTCTGTGGGTTGGTAATTCTTTCTGTTACCTTTGTTTACAAGGTTTTTCTATCGATAAAAAACTGCAAGAGCATCTCAAATACTGTGTTAACGTTCAAAGAATAACCATACCAGGAGAAAAAGAAAAAGTGCTAAAATTTAAAAATTATAATCATAAGCTAAATATTCCTTTTGTGATTTATGCTGATTTTGAGTGTCTACTTGCTCCTGTGGCCGGCGCTGAAAATAATCCAAATAAATCAAGTACAACAAAAATACAACATGTCCCTTGTGGAGCAGCTTATAAAGTAGTTTGTTGCGCTAACAATAATTTTCAAGTCCAGTAAAGTTATACAGATGTAAAAATGGCGAATCTGAAAGTCCGGCCGTATGGTTACTAAAAATTTCATAAACGAAGTTAATACAATTTTCAACAAATTATTCAAAATAGCTCCAATAAAAATAACATCCAAACAACAACTTGATTTTGATAATGCCGTTAATTGTCATATCTGTGAGAAACCTCTGTCTGAACAAAAAGTGCGTGATCACTGCCATTTAACCGGTAAGTATCGCGGAGCAGCTCATAACGATTGCAATTTAAAATTTCATGCGCCATATTTTATTCCTGTAGTTTTACATAATTTTCGTGGATATGACAGCCATATTATTGTAGAAGCTTTTGGAGATGAAAATATTAAATCTAAGCTAAAATTAAATAATACAATAAAATGTATACCAAACAATTTGAAAAGTATATGTCAGTCGCACTCAGTAAATTACGTTTCATTGACAGCCTGCAATTTATAGCAGCATCATTAGATGAGGTTGTAAAAGGTTGTAGCAGTTTCAATAATCTAAAAAGTTGCTTTGGTGAAAACTATGTCGATCTGACAAAAAAGGTGTATTTCCATATAAGCATCTCGACGACTAGAGCAGATTTGATGAAACTTCTCTTCCTGATAAAAATAAATTTCACTCGCAGCTAAAAAATGAAAATATCACAGATGATGAGTACAAATATGCACAAGAAATTTGGAATAAATTTAGTTGTAAAACATTTGGTGATTATCATGATTTATATTTGAAAACAGATGTATTACTACTAGCAGATGTTTTCGAGAGTTTTCGTAAAATTAGTCATAAAAATTAGGGATTAGATCCTTGTTGGTATTATTCCGCTCCTGGACTATCATAGGATGCCCTGCTAAAAACAAGTAAGATAGAATTGGATCTCTTGACAGATGTTGATATGTTTAATTTTACTGAAAAAGGTGTAAGAGGCGGAAATAGCGTTATAACAAAAAAATGTGCAGTAGCTAATAATAAATATCTAATAAATTATGATAAAAATTTATCATCCAATTATATTATTTATCTAGACACCGTCAATTTGTATGGGTATGCAATGTCAGAGCCGATGCCCTGCGGTGGATTTCATTGGATAACTCCAGATCAATTTCTTAAAGAAACTGAAAAAAATCTTCCAAAAAATATCGGTTATTTTGTTGAAGTTGATCTCGATTATCCTGTTTCATTACATGATCTACATAACGATTATCTGTTTTGTGCAGAGTCTATTATAATCGATTATAGTTTATTATCACCTGAACAACGGGCAATGACAACAGCAAAAAATTTAATTGTTAATAAGCTAGTTCCAAATTTGTTAAATAAAAGAAATTACATGATACATTACAAACATTGAAAACAAGCAGTAGATGCTGGACTAAATCTGAGAAAAGTTCATCGTGTGTTAAAATTTAATCAATTGCGGTGGATGGCCGATTATATTGATTTAAATACGAAACATCGTGCTATTGCTAAGACTGACTTTGAGAAAAACTTTTTCAAGTTAATGAATAATTCGGTATTCAGTAAGACTATGGAGAATATTAGAAAGCGAGTCAACATTGAAGTTGTAAACGATATAAATGGCAGAAATAAATTAGTTAAAGATGACGGTTTTGTCAGTACGAAAGTATTTAATGAAAATCTTGTTGCAATAAAACGACGAAAGACAAATTTAAGTTAAATAAACCGATTTATGTTGGTGCAGCTGTACTTGATATATCAAAATGGCTGATGTACGATTTTCACTATAATTTTACCAAAAAACAGTGGCCAGACTTAGAGTTGCTATTTAATGATACAGATTCACTAGTTTATAATATAAAATGTGATGATGTATATCAAGATATTTATAAATACCGTGACTTATTTGATTTATCGGATTATTCAGAAAGTAGTGGATTTCATGATGATGCAAATAAAAAAGTTATTGGCATGATAGAAGTTGAGTTTATGTTTGTGCCAGTTAGGGAATTTGTAGGAGTAAGAAGTAAAATGTACGCCATAATTTTAGATGACGATAAACTGACAAAAAAGCAAGAGGTATTCCTCGTGGGTATGTGAAAAATGTACGAAATTTGATGATTTTAAAACAGCACTAAACAATAATGTCAGCTTTGTTAAAACAAATGTTATCAGAACAAATCATCATAAACTTGAAACAGACACGATTATAAAACGTGGACTAAGTAATTTTGACAATAAGAGATAATGCGAGGACGGAATTAATACACTAGCTATTGGACACTATGCCAGTACCAGCAGTGACATATTCAATATCATCTTTAATTAATTTTGTCTACACTTTAGAAATAATGTTCAAAAATTTAAGATTAGCCGATGGAGTTAGTAGCAAAATCAAAAATTTATGGTCAATGGCCAGCAATTATCATTTGAATTTAATGATAAAATTTCAGGTATTTGTTTTAGTAAATTTGATAAAATAAAACTCTCGCTGATCAAATCAGATAACAGCAAATATTTTGATTATCTTGAAAAGTTGAGAGATGAACTTATGCTGAAATATGGTAACCTTCACGATCGGATCAGTCAACAAAAATGTACAAAAATAAATATCGACTTAAATCAGTCGAAGGATTTTGCAAAGTATATTCTCACCAGGATAGCAATGAAAGAGCTATTTGAATGTCATCGAAAAGTAAGCGGAAAAAATTAATTTTATTTGTATAAACGCGATGATAAATTATTTCTGATGTCTACTGTTGAGACATTAATAACAGGAGAAGAAATGTAATGAAATAATTTTGTCTAAACTTTATAAATATGTTAGTATCCGATATCTAAACTTTTCGATAAAATCATAAATTCTATTTCACCTAAAGTAACTTGAAATTCCGGATTGTCATTAATAATATCTACATCTCTCATAAGCTGCATATCCGCTGGTCGATTAATTCCAGTTTCTCTGTAATAAAATAAAGCTAAGCATCTTTGAAGAATTTCGCTCGCAAATAAAATATGCGCAAAAAATTGTTAATGTAATACGGTTTTTCATAGCAAATTGGTTCCACTGTAACAACGTAGAAAATATTGTCAAGATATTCCATAAAATCGTCCATGTCATCGTTGGTATTTTCATCAATTTTAATAAAACCTGATAGCATGTCAATTACCTCATCAAATATATTTACTTCCATTATACCTTATAGTAATTTATATGTCTAATTAAAAACAAATTCAGTAGTAAAAGGAAATGAGTGTTCCTATCTCAGAGACCCCCGCCAGAAACACATTTGCCTTAGAATGTGAAAATATTAGCCATCGCCTCTCCACATTAACTTCAAGAAAATGTTTCACTTACCAGCTTACTCCAGCGAATATATCCGCAGAATGACTACGAAGAAAAATCTGGCTGCCTTTTATAGCGCTATAACGCCTACGCGAAATTTCCATTACGTAATTTTCTAGAACAGTTTGGGGATTTCCATTACGTAATTTTCTAGAACAGTTTGGGGATTTCCATTACGTAATTTTCTAGAATGTTCTCTGGAATTTCCGTTACGTAATTTTCTGGAACAGTTTGAAGATTTTCGTTACATAATTTTCTAAAACAGTTTGGGAATTTCCATTACGTAATTTTCTAGAATGTTGTCTGGAATTTCCATTACGTAATTTTCTAGAATGTTCTCTGGAATTTCCATTACATAATTTTCTAGAATGTTCTTCGGAATTTCCGTTACGTAGCAAAAAAGGTTTATAAACTATATATCCTTTCTCTGACAAAATATTTGGTTACATTTGTGGGAGAAGGTAGATTTCTGGTGCAGAATCATCTTTTGGTCAAGGATAATCATCTGTTCATACTACTCCGGATGAGCTCCCAATTTCTGTTACAACTCCATGGTAACAGAAAGGAGCAAAACTATCAAGTTTTGTAAAACTTAACAAATAATTTCATTATCAAAGTCATATATGAAAATGTGAGAGGAACTTATAATATTGTGAAGTGAATCCAAAATAATACTGTTAAAGTTTTATGAAAGTCCAAAAGCATTAAAAGTTCCATATAAATTTGAAAACAAGTAATGTACTGTTCCACCAAAAATCGTAACATTGTCAAAATGGCATTGTCCAGAACTCCTCTGAATGATTCACAATAGTTCCAGAATAATAATATAGTCCAAAATATTGAGCACATTCTATTTCCACTAAAGAGTCCAAACAAATGTTTTTCCTCTCAAATAATATCTAATTACAAAATAAAACACTTCTGCAGACTTGAAGTTAATACAGGAACACAAAAAATAAGAATGACTCCAAACAGAATTAAATTTGTTCAGTTCTCTCCTTATATACACCTTTTATTAACTGTATTTCAAAATATACCCCTACATGACAGATCATACTACTCATTCTAATATTTCGAAATACCTTTTGACGTGACCTAACTCATCCAATAAGAATTACTTAATTCTTCTACCAGACTACTAGACCGATCTGTCCAATGGAAAAAAAAAGATTTCGTAAACATGTTTACTAATAATTATATTATTAGCAACTGTCAAGACGTACATAAGCATCTATTTAAAGATCCTACACAACTATGCATTCTTTAATTCTCCTAAAACTGACCCTATCAGTACAATTTGCAACCATGAATAAAAATTACAAAACTTACATAAAATCATTTACCAGAAGTTACAAAATAATAGATATGCATAATAGTTTTTATTTAGGACCAAGCAGGGCCCAAGAGAGTGATCACGGGCCCTGGGGTGAGAAACACCCGGGCCTCTCCTAGTTCTTGTTCAAACAAATTTTTTCTTTTGTAAAATTAAAAAGTGTTGTTCGGCCCGGGCCTCCTTACGGGCCCGGGCCCCGGGGATATATTCTCGGTTGCCCCACCCCCCCACCCCCCACCTCTTGTCGGCCCTGGGACCAAGTTGATATCACAATAACGTCATACAGGGGTCAAGCTAGACTTGAATTTTAGGGAGAAGTGACTTTTCCTTTTAAACAGAACAGGGAGAAGTGAGATCTTAACATGGAGAAGTGGGAGCTAAACAGGGAAAAGTGGGAGTAAAGCAAGAAACGCAAGATATAGATAGATATAAGTGTGTGTTCTCTTTCTCTTATTTTAATTTTATACATGTCCTCTGTTTCTCAGTGTGCATTTAACATCAGTTTTAAGCAATACTTATTTCAAGTTGAAAAATCTTATCAACACATTTTGTATGTGCATATAAATTATTATATTCATACCAAATTGTATTCATACTTGTATGTTTGCAGCAATTTTGGCCATATGATTTCAAAATTGCACAGCAGAAACTACACATTGTAATTAATTTAACTGATATGAGTAACGAGATTAGAGTCTTGTAATTGCAAGTCAGTAAAATGCTTAATAAACTACCACTATTTTTAAAATAAAATTGCAGTCAAAAAGTTTTTTTAAACTCCTTTAAAACAACCCCTGTAGCATGTACATAGGAGTAAATGCACAAGTAAACATGACTTCATGCCATACAGTTCAATTAATATTATATTGTTGCCGATAAAACATTATTGCGCCTTTGTGCATCTATTTTTAGAAAGAGGGATTTTCTTACCTAAACCATTCCTATCTAGCTACGTTACAGCAATCCATTGATCGGACTGAAATTTATGGTTTTATTATTTGCCTACGTACTGGTAACAACATGCATTGTTTAATTAGTATTTGCTTCAATATCTTTTTCGTATTTTCACAAAAATGAATGATGTCAGTAAACAACCCTGACCTAACAGAGTTCGGGTCAAGTCCACAACATAGCATTGTTTCACATTTCTGACCTATATTAACAAATATTTAGACTGAATCTTCGATCACATAATATTTAGACTTTGCTTTCATTGAATAATATATATTTTGTCTAATCTATTTACCCAATTATTTACGAAAAAAGTCAATCAAATGAAATGGTATTTCATTGAAAGAGTGATGTCCGCCCGCTTCACCTGGTAGCGTGACCCTTATCGTCATAGTAAAACTCCATATAAATATGACCATCTATTCAGGAATAATGATCACAGGATTCTCAAGGTGACCACTGTGGCATCCATAGTGGATGTGCAAGTTGTACCATTTTTATTTATGACCAACTAGACACAGGCCCGGCCCTACGATGTGCGGGGCCCAAGGCAGCATGGGGTGCCCAACGCAGCAAGCGATAAGCGCGGGGCCCCAAGCAAAAAAATTGCATTGCGGAGAAGCGCGGGGCCCAAGACGGTTGCCTCGTTCGCCTTGCCCTAGGGCCGGTCCTGACTAGACATCGTAAGAAGGCCTCAGCTGAATGTTTGAGCAGCACAATTTTCATTTAAGACGAACTATACCATGTGATGAATGTGTGTGTGCACATGTAGTTAAGGGGAAATAGTGATAATAAACTGGCGCAAACAGGTGGACATAATACAGATGACAGACCATTCCATACGTTTTTATGGACTGTGACAAGTAGAACTAAAATAAATTTGTATGGGAAACTTATGGGTCTGCTAGTTGTTATTTATGTCAGGTACTAATGTTTGCTAAAGATCTGATACCCACCTGGCAGAATCAATCGTGCATAAACTAATCCAGCTTCCTGCAATTAACCTGCTGGATGTTAAACTCATTTTAACAAGGCTAGACCTTAACTCTGATATCAGTGAACAAGAATATTATGGATAGGTTGCATGAAAAACAGCAACAGCCTTTATTTTTATATAGATTATACTTTATGCAGGATTACATTTGGCATAATCTTCTCTACAGACTTAAGTCTCGCGATAAATCTTAATTATGATTGTAAATTAAATGACATCAATACACTACTGACTCAGTGGTCGAAGAGAATTCTTTCCCTGTGTGAAAGTTATTGTGATAAAATCACTTGCTTTATCAAAATTAAATTGCATATTAATAGGTTTACCAAATCCTCCATAATGGTTCATAAAACAATAAAATAGTTTAATCTACATGAACTTGTGGAAAGGGTCAGTTACTATTTTAAAAGGAAAAAGTAATAAATAAAAGTTATGAAGAAGGGGGCACTTGCAATGATTGACTTAAAAAATTTCACTGTTCTCACCAAATAGCCTGGGTCAGAAGATTACTTAACAAAAGTACAAAATGGAGTAAACAAATGTTTCACTGTTTTAAATTTTTTAATGCATTAAACAAGTTTGGTATCATTTATATAGAAAGGAACATAGAAGATGTCAATGATATATTTTTAAAGGATGTTTTTATTTCTTATAACATATACTCTAAAAAGTTTATTCCCAAGACTTTTTCAGATTTTCTTATTGAAGCCCTGATGTATAATGAAAATATTAAGAGTCTATTTTTTTTAGCAATAATTGGTTTCAAAAAGGTATTCTATTTATAAACGATATTATCCAGAGTAATGGAAAATTCCTTTTACAGCAAAATCTGAATGAAATATTTAATATTGGCACAAACATTATTCAATATGCAAGGGTCCTTTATTCTGTGAAATAATATATGAATAGATTATCTGTCGAATCCACACAAGAAATTTGGAAAAACCTTGGACTGAATAAAAGACCTTACTTCTCCTTAAAACTAAGAATGGCTGCAAAAATATTTGGAATATCTTAGTGAAAGACATAAAAATATTAAAAAATAAAGCATTAATTGAATGGAAAATGCTCTACTAATCCAACTGGATTGGACAATCCATTTTGCCTTAACATTCAAAATTACAAAGGATTCTAATTTAATTTGGTTTCAGTATAAATTACTGCATAGTGTTCTTGCAACAAACACTTTTCCAGAAACAACTGGAACAGCAAATAATAACAAAGTTCATTTTGTATGGATTCACCTGAAACATTAATTAATCTTTTTTGGGACTGTGCAACTGTAAAACAGATTTGGAATGATTTAAGCCAGTGGATTAGAAGCAACGCTAATTTCCTGCATACCCTTTCACTTATAGGAATAACTGTCAGTATGTTAGAAGCAGACAATGTAATTAATTTTATATTGCTGATATCTCAAAGACACATATATAATATGTGCCATGAAAGTAAACCTCCATCCCTAACTTTGTTTAAAAATTTGTTTAAAATTATGCTATGTTAGTGAGAGGGAATTAGCAAAAAGCAACAATAAACTGGAATGTTTTGAAACTGAATGGCACACATTTCTTAATTTAGTTGTATAGTACCGCCAGTTTCTGTCTATTGTTTAAAATATTTTAGATATATCTAAATATATGAAAATCTGTTGATGCATCTACAATCTTGAATTATCTCTTGGTTATATTTTTGTACATATGCTCTTAAATTAGTTTAGTAAGATTTATATGTATACCTATTATACACTTATACTCTTACAATACTCCTGTTTGTTAAACTCTTCTGCTCCACACTTCTTTCTCTTTTCTTTCTTACATTTTATAGAGTTTTCTTATTTCTGGTTATCCTCTTTTCTTCTTGTACCTATTCCCCATTGTACAATAGCTCAAAATCTAGCTGTTTGAAGCCTTTATACAGAAGAAAAGACATAAAAGTATGTTGAAAAAAGGAATTGTAAGGTAGTCCATGGGATGGCTCCACGACCCATGCTAACATATGTATGGGAATAAAATGAAAGATTCTATTTATTTCTGTCCAAACGTTCTTTTTGGAATTTCAAGTCAAACATTTCTGAGTGATAATCACATTTAATCAGTCACTTATTGCTCATTCTGTCTATTCAAGTCCATAAACTTTAAACTTTGCAATCCATCGCAAGAATCCAAAATAGCAACGGTTCATATCTGCATGTTTAAGGAAGGCTGCACTCCATATTACAGCATTCTAGACAACATGAACTTTATAATACAGCCTCTGCGTCTCCAAGAACAAAATTAAATCACTCTTAAGGTTTCCACTATATACAGAAGCCTGAATTTTAGGTTATCACTTTATCAATAATTTATTTTTGTATTATTTTAATTGCATGCAAGTTAATACATGTTTTTATGAATTCATTTATATTACATGGATAATATACTGGAGGAAATAAAGATACCACACACTATGTATATCATTTGGTTATCTCCCTTACATCATTCATTACATTTCATGAAATAAAAACTCATATTCTGAGTGGTTGTTTATGAAAATAAAGAGAAGATTTATTGTGAAATACTATATTAGCCCTCCGTCTTGGTGCAAATATAAGTACAACTGATTTAATAATTTCCTCATGGTAAAGTTTAAAAAAGGCTTAAAAATTGACAGTGTTTTTGTTTGATTTAGGTATATTTGCCCCTAACTTAAGCCCATTATTGTTAATTTCATGCATATTACCAATATAAATTATATGGATTTACATGATCTAAATTATCCATCCTTTTATTTCAGATGGGAATGTACACTGCTTGGCTGCTTATAATAGCATAGTTGCCTTCGGACTGTCCTTGGATCCATGGGGCACTGCCTCCACATATTTGTCTAAGTCAAGGTGATCATCAAACTTCCTCTTCTCATTTCTTATTTTCTTATTGTTGCTTTTGTCTGTTTTGATTCCTTTCTTATAAGCTACATCTCCCTTCCAGATGCACACTTTCCTCTTGTTTTTAACTCGATTTGATGGGCACCACATACTGTTTATCCTTGGTATTTTCTGTATTTCATTCCCCAAATTTCACCCCAAATCCCAAAAATAGCTGCTTAGAAGCTGTGATCTACTATATTCAGTGACAGTGGTGGCTTACTGCATGAATTTTTTTATTCGCTACACAAAGGAGGGAAGCTTACTATTTGTGTTACACGTAGGATGGATAGGATGACCTTTGAGCATAGACTGGGGGTTACTGACCTCATGTATCTGTAATCAGCATAAAGTGTTGAAAACATATCATTTATAATAAGATTGGTTTATGTTCACCTCTCTCTGATATTAGGTTCTGTGTCTTCTAACCAAATATAAATTCCTTTATTTTAGATGAATTCTCTTGTTCGAATTATGAGAGGTACATACTAATCAGTACATTGACCTTTGACCTGGTTATTACATAATATGATATGTGATTTATTCGGTATCACCCATGTGAAGTTCAATAAGTGCTAATATGAAAATAAAACAGAACTCATAGTTAATTTATTTTTCCCCTTTATTCCCCCCCCCCACCAATGTTTGGTAGTAAAGCACAGACATGAAATCAGCAGCTGAAACAGTCCAATGACATCTACATAACATTCTAAATGTCAACATGAGGACCCACTCCATGACCTTCTTGAACCTGTAACCCAGAAATCCTATTTACTATGTATCTTTTAGAATCATTCAAATAAATACATTATTTAAAAGATGGAAATGTATACCTTAAAAAAATTCTGCATCGTAATCCAAGTTTCCAATTTTGCAAGAAGTTGTCCCACACATACAAAATCGTCTGCTACCCAATGTGTCAACTCGCCACTAGCACAGGATTCTCAAGAAATTCCCTCGCGTATAGTCTGTTTCTAAATTCTTCAGTAATTTTTTTCCCCATAAACAAGACGTTGTAAACACATTACGTCCTATTCACTGTTGTTTCTCTTCCACATAATAGCTTATTTTTTTATAAAATGCTGAACTTTACTAATTTTTTTACAAGATCGGTTTAGTTTGCTTAATATCTCTTGCCATTTATTGGCATTGTCATATTGAATTTTGTAAAACTAGCTATAAACCTGACCTAATTACTTGACTGAACTGCTGACAGAAACAGTCCAAAGTAATGTGTGTGCAAAATTTATATTATTTTGAACAGAATATTCTGGTGATAATTGCCTCTTTTCAAATGGTAAGCATTGCAGTATTTTATTCTCGTCAATCGGTCGAATTCGGTATGCGTTTTGCTGCAATATTGCAGACAGAAACCTTAGATGTGCAGAAATGCCCGACAGCATTGTATACATAGGTATTCTCTTTTGACAGGGATTATTACTAAAAAGTGAGTGCTCTGAAGGATTTAACGCCATAGGGTCAAAAGAAGAGGGTTATTAGTTACCATCCGCATACCAAGGTCAGTCGAAATAAATTTATTAATTACCAGCGAGCGTCCCATAAGTCAGAACTGATGGGGAGGTTAACACAGCGTAAAACTTCAGCACGGCCCGACAAAGTTGGTCTCAGCTGTCAGAAAAAAGAAAAGAAAATAGCGGAGACCTACTTGTTGGTCTGTACACAGGAGTCTGACGTTTTATCAATAAAGTACGACGAAATTTCTGACAACATGAAATCACCGTTAATTGATAATACCGATAAGGTGATTTCATG
>JAECUM010021676.1:0-51373 GCA_016617855.1 Megalonaias nervosa | reverse complement strand
CTACGTTTCCTAGCTAAAGACAAAAGATAGCCATAATGGTCACAAAACCATATATCTACTTTCTCAACGTTTCTAGAAGAGTTATGATCAAAATAAGTCGCTAAATGTTCTAAAGGATATCCAAGACTGCGTTGATGAAGAAAATACACACAATATTGTCCACACACTATGGAATATGTGCCTTGTAATTTCACATTATTGAATCGTGTCGTCTAGGCATTTCTTCTCATAAAGTCAATGATGTCGTTTTGCAAAGGTGTAATTAATACGATTCAAAATACTCCACACAATCCTCTTTAGGAAAGTAGACGGCTACCCAGTGGGTTCCAGGGAGATGACTGTCGTCAGCGTTGATGACATATGCTTGGTGGTCTTGAGGTTTGCGATGAGGTAGTTCATCTTTAGCACACACGACAGGATTCCAAGAAGCAGTGTACGAACTGTTGTTCAAAAGGTAATAAAGTTCCCAGGTATCCATTTTTCGTTTTCTTGTTTTTTCTTCACATGTAATGATAAGTCGTCAATTCAATTCTGATTTTTGTTTGAAAATATCTGTAACCGTTTCTTTGCTTCGTCTCCGCACTCTGGGTTAAGAGAGCTTCGATGCGATAGATCTCCAGAGAAGTCAATGGAGGGCAGGAATGATCACGCAAGCCTTTATACCACTCATGCAACACTGCTTCTTCGGAGATGAAACTCCAAGAGGCGTCCAGATACTGGTCCAATTTTTCTTCTTGACTCATCATCAGACATTTATCGTGTTGAATTGGACTGGGATGATCGTTTTGACATCCATAGCAATCTTTCTTGGTCAATTCCGTAATTTTATTCGCCAAGTGTTTGGCAAAACAGGACACTAAATGTTTGTCTTGTTCTGGCCATCTGGACGTGACCACTATGTATCCTTCGTCTTTGTCTTGGATTTCTGCTTTCATGGTATCCTCCCATTCCATTTCCAAAGATTCTCCACTGTTCAAAGAGGGATAAGAGTCTACCATGGTTTCTAATAGTCTAGAATGACATCTCTCAAACTGTTGATTTCTATCGTATTATCGAAATCGGCATAGAAGATGACATTCACCGTCTCGGCGAGAGCTTATGCAAACTAAAGTTCCAGACGCAGTTGATCGGATTTTATAGTGTGGAAATGTGCCTCGTCACTGCCTTGGTCTGGAGTGAAATCAAAGGCCCAAAAAGTGTAACCGCCTGTATAATCTTCGTACGAAATGCCGTGACTGGTGTTGGTTCCTAGCTGTCCGGTAGCTTCGTACAGGGACAAGTACGATCTCAAGTAATTCTTCTGGGCAAAGTTAGGTTCGAAGGGTCTGGTACACAAGGTCTTCCTATCGAGACTGACTTTGATCTTGGACATTCTGTAGAGCTTAAGCTGAAGAGGAATTTGATCGTGGGCTCCGGTGAGGGCTGCATTGCTCACGATACCAACGATTAAACGTTTGGGTAATTGTCCTTGGAAGAGATGCTCCTCGATCTTGGATCGGAGTCCAGCAGCAATGGTGAAACTTTTCTCTTCTATGCGTCGTATCGGATACTTGGCGTTGGTTCTGCTCAACGTGTGACTGATGTCGTTTCCCGCTTTAGGTAACACTTCTACACGTAAAGTCTGGCTTCTTGGATGATGGTTTTGTATTCGTTGGCATGAGCCATCAAATGGAAAGCGGTACTGCTGAAATTCAGTCTCAGGCGGATATCCACCCCGTTGAGCAAATACTTGTTTTGCAACCACATGTCCAAATGCAAACGATCCATCAGTTCCAAACTACGTCCTTGCAGGATTTTCTTTCGACGGTCGTCAAAGCCCACATTGTGAGGATCGTCATCTACTGTCAGAGCTGTGTCGTTAAACTTGTCCTCACCTGAGGTGTCAGGTTTCCAAACCACGGAAGCATCCAGATGAGTGCTCTTGGCCTCTTTTCCGTACGTCAAGAGATTTCCCAGGTACGCTCGGTAAGGGTAAGTATCCATGCTACTACTGACCAGTTTGTTATTCAAGCACAAATCCACTTCGCTGAATAAGGAATGCATGAAATTGTTGACGGGAGTTACTCTAGCATCGGCTCCGGGATTGGCGTTGTCCGTTTTGATCACTTTAAGTTTCAGGTACAAGTAACTGCTATTCAGATCGATGTAATCTTCGGGCTGTTCTTTGATTTCAAACTCGATGGGGGCTTAATCCGTCAAAGAGGAGACTGGATGAAATTCGACCCATTGGCATTCTTATATCGTCATCATGGTGGGTGGCATGGCAAACAGATACAGTTCCGACTTGAAACAGGTTCAAGTCTCTTGGTGTATCATTTTCTTTCTTTCTCTGATCTAATAATCAAAAACGTCTAAGTCTCGGACCGTTCCTCTTTTCTTTGTCTTTCTATCTCTGGGAGTGTGAGGTCATCTGAAGGGGTGTCTCTTTCTGCCTTGTCGTTGCTGTGGCGTCATGGAAATAGGAATGCCTGACTGATTGTCTTTGCCCGTCTGAAGCAAGACATTTTTGCCGCTCTCAAGAAAGTTTCTCTGGGATTTTGTTTGTCAATGATGACATTTTGGAGAAATTCTTTGCCTTTGCAGTGGTGCGTTCATCCAAGTGTTGTTGCACTTGCTCGTCATGAACTTCCACCTTAAAAGTGTTTTGATTTTGAAGGATATTTAGGATTTGTGTAGGGTGATTCACCTCCATGGAACTGTCACTGGGTAACGTTAGGTAAAATTGGTTGTTCATAATTGCTGACTTCTAGTGTCCGACGGTCGCTGGTGGTTATAGGAGTGTCTAAAAGAGGATAGTTATGGTGACTGTTGGAAGCGGAATTGACGTTGGATGCAAAGCTCCCGTTGTTGCTCCCGATAGAGGAATATTTCAGGGAAGGATTGGGAAGAAGGTAACCGATACAACTGCTGAGTAAAATGGTCCACAGTTGTTTGTCTCCTTGTTGCAAACTCAAATTGGCAATGGCAGCACCGATGACACAATACTCCACAAAGATTTGGCAGAAAAAGACGATTTGAGTTTTAGGCATACGTTCTCCACACCATACCGACAGCGGTTGCTTTTGTAGATCTAGCAGAGAAGAACTGGTGGAAGGAATCGTCACTGTATTGAAGGGCATGATGGTCACTTCTTTTTATAGTCGATGATTTGCGAGGCTTCGAAACAAGAGTCAAAACTCGGCGGATATCCTATCCAATGTACTTTGACTTCTTTGACACGACGTTTTCCCACTTTACGAGTTCTTCTATCGAGAATGCTTTCTATCTCGTACACGTCGTGTTCGTTTTGGTCACGCGTTGTAACACCGGCAAGTAAAACATTCCTTTTAACACTTTCCCGTTCATGTCTTCCAATTTATAGACGGTAGGATGATGGCCAGGCACTCGTTCAGTGACACGAAACAATTCGGTGGTCCAGTTAGGTAAGTAACCTTTGTCGAAAGTGCGTTTGGTTTTGCCATTGCGTACCCAATCTCCAACTACCAACACGCCACCTTTCTTGGGGACAGTCACCGTCGTGGATGTATCAAACAGGCGCTTTAAGACGGTCACTCCGTTGTTGGGAGTCACTCCGATGGTAAGATTGGTTGTACGTTTGGACCAGGTGCGGTAAGACGTCGATGTACTTGAGAGTGTATTGATGCGTAAAATATTTCCACGTGCGTTCTTTCAAGGTACGTTGTAAACGTTCCACGATGCTGGCTTTGGTTTCGGGATTCTCGGTGGTGAAAAAAAATGAATGTTACGTTTCTTTAATTCTTTCTGGAAAGCTTGGTTCTGAAATTCGGTGCCTTTGTCGGTTTGTCATCAAAGAGGGTGACGACCGCTTTTTTTCAACACCAGTTGGAGGGCTCGAACTAACTCACTGCTTGATTTGGAAGTCAATGGCACGACCCAAGCAAATTTGGGAAAGACGTCGATGACACAAAACAAATATTTGTTGCCACGATTGTAGGTGGCCAAATGAGAGACATCGGCAAAATCGGATTGCCATTGGTGATCAATGGCCTCTACTTGGGTGCGACTTCTGGAAAATTTTTGTCGAATGGGTCTGTGTAAGGTGTACTTGGCTTGCTCTTGTAACCATCGTTGCACTTGAGGTAAACGGACACTTTTCAGTCGAGTTTTGGCAGCACGATACGATTTCTGAACTCTTCCGTAACCCGCATGATGGATTGGGTCGTAGTAAATGCTGGTTAACACCTTCTCCATTTTTTAAGAAGTTATCCACTCTTCACTGATGCTACTCTGGATGGAGCGAGGGAGTGGTTTGGAAACAGCTTTACGTGTCCGATGTGCCTCGGGAATAGAAGTCGAAGGTAGTGGTGGTGGTGGTAATGGGATGGCTTTGGTCTTCTTTTCTTTTTTCACTTCTGGTTTCCCTTCTTTCTTTTTGACTTCTGTTGAAGGAGGAGTGGACATCATCTTTTTAATCCAAGCTTTAAGTTCTTCTCGTTGCGGTGTAGGGGAAGGGGTTAACAAGGACGCTGCAATCTTACTAAGGATGGGAGCTGCTGACAGTGTTTGAAAGACTTCTCGTGCCTCTTCTTCCTCAGGCATCCGTAGGGCTGCATCTGTCTTGCCCGCTGCGGGTGCAGGTTAATGGGGTGGTGGTGGACTTTTCATCAGGGTATTAAAATCTTTCAGAGTTGGCAGAGCTGTTTCGACTGAAGCTTTCTGGTAAAGGAGTTGCAGTCATTGCAACAGGTGACTGTGCCGTTGAAATTTTCCCATTTCTGACAAATAAATGCGATCCATCAACGATTGCAATTCGTGTTGTAACTGGGACATCTCGGTCAAATGAGGACTGGGAGGTAAATGCGGGGTCCGTTGTTCTTGCCAATGATGGCATTCCATCCATCTTTTGTAAGGTACTAAATTCAGTTTTCGTACTTCCATCGGATTTCAATGGTCACGTGTGAGATCTTTTCATTCCAGAGGTCTCTTTTATCTTCTTGTCCCTTTATTCTTGGAGCTATGGCGGGTAAAATGTTTCCCAAGATAACCAACATGGGTGCAGCTATTACGTTGGTAAGAAGTGGCAACAGGGAGAAAATTCCTCCGCGTTGCAGCATCTTTCTCTTTTGACGAATGGGTATTTTCTTTTGGACCTTTTGGCGAAGAACGTGTCGATGTTTGGCTAAGCATTCTTTCTGATGTTTGGACAGAGGTATCGTTCATTTCAAGATATTCAGACAACATTCGCTCACGGTATCGATAACGTCTTTGGAGGCGTTTGAATGAGTTGTTTTCGCATGGGTGAAGTAGCTTTGGAGAGGATGGACAATATGTCCCAATGTTTGACTAAACGAGGAGGCAGTCCTTTTCTTTTCTTTCCTTTGGGGGCAGAAGAAGGATGTCTCTTAGGGGGTGATATCTTTGTTTGCTAGTTGGTTGGTTCCTGATCACAGCAAATATACACTGATGTCGATGACTTAGCACACGGCCTTTTATCCTTTTATGGACTATCGCTTCGTCAAAAAGGTGACGATGTGTTTTCCAAAATCACCCAAAGAATCCTCCTCTTTGGGGGCTCCACTTTTTCTTTGGACGAGTATGTCTTTTCTGAAGGTGACGTCGATGTTTGGCTAAGTATTTTCTCGGATGACGAGAATGTCTTTTTCTTTTTCCTTTTTGGACAGAAGAACAACAATGGTGACGGTGTGCGCTTCTTCTAGGGGACATATTTGGTCGTTCAGGAGCACACACAAATACACTGAAGTCCATGGCTTGACACATGTCCTTTTATCTTATTTTTTTTTTTGATAGATGTTTTTGTTCAAACCTTTTGACCATATTTTCTATATCTCCAAAAAATCCTCCCCTTCGTTTGCTTCTCCTCTTCTGGGGGAGACGTCGATGCTTGGCTAAGCGTTTTCTTGGATGACGAGACTATCCTTTTCTTTTTCCTTTCTGGACAGGAGAACAACGATGGTGTGCACTTCTTTGAGGATACATCTTTTTGGTTCAGGAGCAAATATATACACTGAAGTCCATGGCTTGACATGCGTTCTTTTTTCTTATTTGTCTGATATGGTTTGACAAAAAATCTTCCCTTTTGGTAGCTTCTCTTTTTTATTGGACGAATGTGACTTTTCAGAGGGTGACGTCGATGCTTGTCTAAGCGCTTTTTCGGATGACTTGGCTGTCCTTTTCTTTTTCCTTATCCTTTTTGGACAGATGAACGACGATGGTGACGGTGTGCAAGTCTTTGAGGGGATATTTTTGGGCGTTCAGGAACACAAAAGCACTGATACCCATCGCTTACATCAGGTCTTTTTATACTGGAATGCGACGCCACTGATTGTCTGCTCGTCGTATCATTTCCATGGTAGGCATAACAGGTCGTGGAGGGGTTCGCAACGGACTCAATCGGGACAGTTCTTGATTGGATAAATCCAGTAAACTCTTTAACATGTCCGATGTCTCTTGGACTTTGATTTTGGGGTCAGGTACCATGTGAGCAGCGGCCATTGCCGCTAAAAAGGACGACGGTGTCACAGCTGGAGGAGAAGTTCTTGGAGACACGGGTTTCCAATTTTTCATCAAATTAGGAAAGATGCGTGTCAAATCTGGTTTGGCAGGCATCACCAGCAACAGATAAGTGGAAGAAGCTGAGGCTACTGGAGACGCAGTCACCGTTGTGGCAGGTCGTGGTTTGCGAATGTAAGGTTCCGTCCTGGCTGCAGTGCCTCTCTTGCTCGAAGATGTTTTATGTGGGCTTTTCTTTTTCGTTTTCTAAGGCTGTGACCTGGTCTTGACATTGCTGTTCTTTTTCTTTTCCTTCTGGCTACGTCGGGGAGTGGCTTTTTTCTTGGGGAGGATTTTGGGGGCATTGGGATCCAATTTTAAGAGGGAGCGAATGATGACACCACTTAGAGAACCTCTACCTCCAGGTTTCAAAATGATTTGCTTTTTGGTTTGAGTGTTTATGCGAGGATCGGCCAGTTGCGTCAAAGCTACTTTGTTTCTCTCAAAAAAAGAATGGAATGTGAATGATGCCTTGCAGTAATCGACGTGCTGTCACCGTGAACCATCGTAAGACTTCTTTGAGACTGGCTTCTAAGACACGAGCACGTATTTGTGGATTTATTTCGCGACTGATGCCGTACAAGGCACGAATCAATTTGACGGAAAGATGAGACTGAAGGGACGTCATGTTGATGCTGTGTGAGACAGACCCAAAGTGACCGAGGCTTTTATAGACTTTTTTTGGTTGTTGTTGTTAAGTCGCCGACGGGGACGTGTACACGACAGGCCCTCCGTCTTGGCACCAGTGGTGAAACAGATGGCTATGAAATCGCAAATACTTTGGGGTGGTGGGTTTTAAATCCACGAGTGGAGTTTGAGAGGCATCGTCGTACGCATGAGTCAGCCAAGGCGTTCCTAACTGTTTGGATAACACTTGCACTTGCGATTTATCTCTAGGCCTTTTAAACAAGACACGTAATGAGCATCGAGACTGATGGTGCGATGGGCTTTACTTAGTTGAAACAAATTTTGGGTGATGTAAATGACACTGGCATTACGATGATGCCCTTTGCGTGCAAACCACAGTTTAATTTCTTCTTCGTCTTCTCCTAACATGTCGTCCAAGATGACCAGATGGGTTTGACTAGGGTCAGACACGATCGCATCGTCTTCGCCAGGAATGCCTTCCAGAAACGCGATGGAATCGCCTTGACATTCTCGTAGAAGGCTGTACACCGATAGTCACTCATTGTAACTTCACACGATCCGTTGAGGTGGACGATCGATCAAAGATACAAGGCCTCCCAACTGACACGATCTAAGTTTTCGTAAATGACTTTGAAAATGGAGGAAGAGGAGGCAGAGACAGTAATGGTAGCCACAGTAGTGTAAGGAATGTCACTTTTGACATGAAGACAGACAAGAAAAGAGTTTTTACACTTTTTTTCAGGACACGTTTATTGCCATCTTTAAAAGTAAACAACACGAAAGACAAAAATACATAAAACCAAATGGTTAAGTACAGGAATAAAAGACACATTAAAACGATCATAATGGAATATAAACAAGTCTCTGTACAACATTTTTGGTGATCAAGGTCTGGTGTCCTAGGGACAGTGTGTAATGTTCTTAGAGTATCTACTCTGGGCACAGTCACAAAGTGGTCCTCCTGGAATGACCTTTCGGGTATGTCAATGACGGTCCTGTCCTGTCCTGAAGGGAGCGGTTCTTCTTCTTCTGGCACTGTCACTAACACAGGTTTAAAAGTTACTTTTTTCACTGAACGTTGGAAGTCAGGATTACAAATCTTGGGCATAGTGTGCCACTTCTTTTGTCGAAGTCTTGAAGCCCAAACTTTTCCAGTCACGTACGTCTTCCCATTGAGGATGTTAGTCACTAGCTACACACACATCGTCGTACACATCTTCAGTGCCTAAAAGTTGACGAAATTTTTCTTTCCTGTAGAGGTCGAGAAGTATCGAGATGAAAGCGCAAAGCTTTAAACAAAATGAGTCTCTCGTGTACATTAAAAGGGACCACTTTCATGTTGGTTGGTATGCACTGGTCGTAAAGAGTCAACAAGGAATCGACTCGTAAACAGAATCCTAGAAAGCGAGTCACTGAGACACACACAACACGTCGACCCCAATTCAATGGACACAGTTCTCGTAATTAGTGTTGTTAATCCTCCACCGTTTGAATACTGTCATTGATTTCCTTCCACGGGATCTGTTGCATCACGAATGATAAAGGTCGTGGCATGGTAGTCAGTTTTTATACCTCTTTTTGCCGGAGGCAATAAGTGTAATTTCTGCACAGAGATGATCGTACTCCAGTGGCGAATCTAAATTGCTTAGTCACTAACACGTACATCACACACCGTTCAGAAGTGTCCTCTTGAACTAGGTTTATGTTGTGTAAATGATTTTGGTAACATTCTAACTCTTCTTCTGGAATTCGTTGCAGTATGTCTACCTTGTTGTAAAAAGAATCACTAACAAACCAATCTTTCTCGCACAGGGGTAGTTGAACAATGTCTGACCATTGGAATGCTTTCATGAGAATCAATCCTCTTATAGCATTTAAGTACCAGTGGTATAAACATCGGTGACGTAACGGAT
Source organism: Megalonaias nervosa (assembly GCA_016617855.1). Lineage (NCBI taxonomy): Eukaryota > Metazoa > Mollusca > Bivalvia > Unionida > Unionidae > Megalonaias > Megalonaias nervosa. The sequence goes on along the minus strand of JAECUM010021676.1, from coordinate 42,281 downwards.
GCAATTGTTCTTTGTGTTTGACTTGTATTTTGACCAACTCTCGGTAAATGCGTTCTCTCAACTCCACAGGCAAACCACGAATGTTCTCTTGTAAAGTATCCATGACCATGTCAGTCAAACACTTCTCCTAGAGCGAAAGTGACGGATGTAGTGAGTAATTTCTGGCCACTGCCATTCCAGGAAATGATCAAGAATGTCATTAAAATCTTCTAATGTAAATGATCAAAAGCGGAATATTCGGAAGAACGCACACTTGATCCAGAGAAATGTGACATGTTTGTTGACTTTCGTCACTTTCCTCTTGAGAATTTCTCGACATAAAAGTTCCTCAGTCACCAGTTGAGATTTTGCTCTGACAAGTCCCTGCCAAACTTCCTTGTAGATCTTCTCTTGCAATTCGTTTGGTAATCTTTGAATTATTATTTTTTAAATGGGGTTTAAATACTTGTCTGGATGTTGTCCAACGTTTGACTCCTAGCCAAGCTGCTTTCTTAAACGACATGCCACTTCAATGACGAGATCTCACTAAAGGTAGGTAATGACAATCCGGAGACCATCGAACATGTTCTAGGTAAGCGGAATCTTTCTGTTCGCACTGGTGAAGTCACACACCGCAACTGAATCACTTGACTGTATTCCCTTCTCCCAAGTAGATAAATCCGGCTCTGGCTAATTCTTCGGGTATAGGTTCTCCCAGATATTTTGGCCATTTTCCTCGGAAGGTTTGGAATCGACTTTTAAAGTGGCAGTATTCAGGCAAACGCACAGGGAACGAATATTCCTCTTTCACAAGTTAATTTCGATGAGGGTACGGTGAAATCCGCAGGTGTTTACTCAGGGTTGGATGACATCCATAGGGTGGTGGCCGCATGGTTTTATGATGACATCCACCATCAAAAACCAGTAAAGTGAAAAGGTGTATTATGACGAGTGGCATCGCTTTCGCATCCATCAGGTTTCACACGCGCAGCATCACTTTCCATGGTAGGAATAGTCATAGGAAAGTTCCCGTGATGTGATACTGAATCGCTGAGGTCACACCGTACGGCATCCCTGGCATCGCAAGGCACAGTATCGTACTCGAGTTTCTCGTCGGACTTGATGCTTGCTATTTGAAAGGATTCATCTTTCTCGCTTCGTGCTGGTAGTTACAATGAACCATCGGTCTTGGACGTTGTCGCTTTTTATATGCTGATCAATATCGACGTGACCGTACTGTAAAGTAAAGTGATTGGGAAACCGAACTCGCTTATGGTACACGATTTGATAGACTTTTTCCAAGGGTCGATTGACGATTTGGTGTGTGGGTAAACGTACAATCTTGTGAGGTTCGTAGGTTGTCATTTTAAAATTTCCATCCTGTCCAGACTGTAAAGATTCTTTCAATACGCCAAAGTTAACCAGTCGACCGGTGCGATAACTGAGAGTCAATCCTTTAATTTTACACTCCGTGTGCACTTCTCCTTCTGGGTCCCGGTATTCGTAACCGTAAGTTTTAAGACCACCACTATCAAAACTTAGAATCTTGTCGTTGGGGTGCTCGTCCGTCGGTCTCCTTCGATGTCAGGGTGACAGTGACCCAGGCGATCGATGTAGATGCAACTGTCCGTGTCAAAATACAGTACACGATTTCCTAACTGGTGTAAAGCTTCGTACCATTTTTATCGAGCATGGGCTGTCACGTAGGCCTCAATGATGACATTTCCAAATTCGTCGGCTTCTGCAAAGTCCAGTTCTTCTTCGTAATTTATTAAGATCAAGTCCTCACGAACGACGTCCACGTGTTTCATGTATTTGCTTCTCTCGTGAATTATCTGGATGTAGCGGGAAGGTTCTGTCAAATACTCCGTCTTGGGTAAACACGGTCGTTGTGCCATTTTGCCCCACAAGCAATTTAACATCACTTTGGCAAACGATCGCCTTCCTTCGTTTCTCTCGATGTGGTCTAAAGTGATGTCTTCCTGTTCCGAGTATTTCTCTCTGAATTTCTTTTGGTCTTCGGGAGTGTGACACCAGGAAGGATAGCTGCTGGCTTCTTGTTTCAGTTTCAAAAAGGCATCCACGTAGTCTGCAAAAATGCCCTTCTGACTCTCGTCGCCCTTGTGGTATTTTTCTGTCTTGGGAAAGTGGTAAATTTCGCACACTTCTAACAGTTGGTATCCGAAGTCCAGGGCTTTTAACAATTCCACGCTGACCCATGATCCCGTTAAGGCACGTTCTTGCTGAATGTGCTTACAAGGTCAGTCTTGGTTGCACGTTTCGGCACAAGTGCGTCACAAGGGAAACATCAGCTTTCCTTGGCAATGGTGAGGTAAAACGGGATGGTACAAGTCCGTGGGAGGCAAGACTTTGCACTTGATTAATCCTCCATCTTGTCGAATCTTGTCCAGGTGCCCTGCGGAAAAGTGACAATATTTGCACACGTAAGGATACAGCGAACACACGTCCAAGTGTTTGATTTCTTGTCCTTGCTCCTTGTGGGCGCGGTACAGCAAACAGGTGGCATTCATCAGTCCTCCGTACAAGCTTTCCCGCGGATTCAGAGGGTCCACCGGCTTTTAACTTTTACACGACGCGTTTAAACTCGGGATCGGTTTTCAAACGGTGATCGTACTCGTGTTCCCACATTTCTTCCACTTGGTATCCTTGCTGTTGTAACTTGAATCGCCGCTGACAAGTGGCTTGGTACAGGTCTTCCACAGTCCGTTGTAAAAACTGATTTTTACTGTCACCTTGAGAGGAGCGGATGGGACATCCGTGAAATAAGCACCCGTAAAACTCGTACACGATCTTGAGGTTTTCTAAGTCACAAGAATACACTGAATACGTATCGATGGTTTTTGCGTCACCTCCGTTGCTGGCGTGTTGAATCCATTTGTCTACCTTGTCGCACAGGTAATGTAGCCAGCTTAGGGCTTTTACCGAGTATTGACGTTTGACAAAATAGGTCGGTTGAGGGTTGATGACAGCCAGGGTATGAATCGTTGGCGGTACACTAAGGAACACGCTTTGGCAATGGTGCAGGCTTCTTTCAAAGGATCCACCCCTCCGTGTTCCATGAACAGTTCTCAAAATTTTCCACAGCAACGCCTTAAAATGTCCACGTACGAACGACAATACTTTAACATTTTTTCCTGAAAGTCGAAGGGGTCCGAGGCGTGAGTCTGGTACCAAGTGTGGAAAGCTTCTCGTTGTGAGGTAGGCATGTTGTCGGGGTCGTAGTAGTGACCAAATGGGGTAGAACGGCGTGCTGATTGGCTTCGGTAATGAAAAGTGCGAAAATAGCCTTTGACCATTTCTGTCATTCCAAACGTTTCAGGCATTCGACTCAATGGCATGGCCAAGTAACTCATCGAATCTTTAAACTGCTTGTGTCCCACTTGCATGGAATTGATTTTGGCTCCGTTCAAAGTCACTTTAGGACGTTCGGTGCCTTGTTCCGTATAGTATCTGAGAAGAAATTGCCCATCGTATCCCGAAAAATTGTGAGCCATCACTGTAGCATGGCGATGACAATCTCCGTAATATTCGATGTCCTCTTGGCTCCACGTCTCGTCGATAGGGTTTAAGACCCATTGGGCGAAATCGGCTAGCGTGTTTGGTCCCCGAAATATTTTTTCACATCCTCCAGGAATCTTGCTGCAGTGATGGCAATGACTAAAGATAGGCTCTTGGATGCACTTCACTCACGCTCGGTGAGCCACACAGAAATTAGAAATGTGAATACCGGTCTCTTGCATGCATTCGAAGTCGAAGAAAAAAATGAAATTGCCTTTCTTCTGATCATCTTCTTCCTCTTCATGTTTGGAATGGTATTTTTGAATGTAGCATTCGTGTTCCAAGTCCACGATTTGGCGACAAATGTGACATCGCTTCTGTCCTGAACATACGTGCGCCTTGGCACTGTTGGTACATATGAATTGTCCACAAGCAGGGCACAATCTCAGGAGTTAACAAGCACTTTTCCGCTGTGAACCTTGCGTCTTCAAATGTTGTTGGTAACAGATTGGACTGACAAAAGTGCTCTGACAAATGGGCAATGCACTCATTCTTGTCCTTCGTCCAGACAGGGTTTAGGAGCCAAACATACCTCATATTTTGATCCACAATGCTTGTGTTGCTCTCGATTGTTATAGCCATAGTCACATATCTCACAGTAATAACCGTATCCCTGTAATGCAGTGATACTGGTAATGGTATCAAAATGTTCATCGTGATGATAGACGTGAATGTATTTTCCGTCTTTGAAATCTTTGTCTCGAAATAACAGATGTCCACGCACTTCTTGAGAGTGCACTTTCAAGGTGTAGCGTGGAGCTAAGACGTCTTGCAATTTTTGCATTTCAGGAATGCCACAGGGCGTGTCTTTAGCTAGCCCCGCTTGCTGTAACAGGAGTTCTGCTTCTCTTCGTTTTTTGTTTCGGTTAGATTTTCGAATCTTCTCACACTCTCTTTTATATTCTGCCGTCTCGTTATTGTCGGCATATGTTCGTCCTACCACCATGGCACGGGCAATACACATTTTGTCTTGAGGATTGCTAATTCGGACGAGGCTCCTTTTGGTGCTGCGAAGGGCGTTTACCAATAACACCCTTTTGCGTCCGGTCCCCTGGGGAAGAGAAACGTGGGTCATGAACAGTGTCGCTTTTCCATCGGTAATGTGAAACTTGTCGTTGGATTGTTGCACTTGCTGAATCTTGTCCATGACTTTGGAAAGCGTCAATTCTAATGGGCTGCTAAACTCGATCCAAACGGGGGACTTCAAACTGTCGTGATAAATGGAAAGTCTCAAGTGATTGTCTTCTTTGGCTTCACATTGCTGTTTCAGTGTGGTTAACAAAGAATCCTACACATCGGCGATGAACCCTTCTGCTTTCTCCAACGGTACGTCGGACTTGAAATCTTTAAACTTCACCGTGTACGTGTAGGATGTGGTTCTAAATTTTCTAAAGGAGCGTTTGTCCATCTCTCGAAAGTGGAAATACTTTTCAGGGTTTACTGGTGGCGGTGAACTTTCGTTGGGTGTAGACTCTCTAGGCCTGGATTCTGTCTCAGTCATCTCATATTCAAACTCGCTGGCATGAGTTTGAAGCAAGACTTCAGCTACTGTGCGAGGCGATAAGTCACGTTTCTGCCTCTTACTTTCTTCTCCTTTCTTTACGAAATGATGTGATCGTTTCATCTTAACTGCAAAAGGTCAAATGACTACATTTGAAACGCCATGGACACCTTTTTATCCATGTCAGACCAGTGTATATATAAAGGGCTAGTGCCTACCCTCCCAGTATTCATTTGACTCTCAAGCCGACCAGAACGATGGAATAGCCCACACAGATCGAGTTTCTGATCAGAGCTGTACGAGGTGTCATAAGAAAGTTTTCGTCAGACAAGCCGACGGACTAATCGCCCTCCTTTCGAGATAAAAGTCAAGATACTTGCTGTATCTGTCAGAAGAAAGGGAATTGGGCTACAGAATGTCCAGACCGTCAAAAAAGCAAGACCAGTGTCAAAAGAGATAAAAGTCAAGATACCTGTTATCATTGTCACGAGTAAGGACATTGGTCTTCAGACTGCCCCAAGAAACAACAGGAGCAGGAGGAAGAAGAAGAGGTGATCTTGGCAAATGAAGAACCCCGCCACGTTCAGAAAGAGAAGAGAGAGAGAGAAGAAAAGAAGACGAGAAAAAAGTGAGGAAGAAGAGGAGGAAAAACCTGTGAAAGTGAAGAAATTCAAAAAACAGAGATGGTAAACAAAAATGGCACAGAAGAAGACTATGAACTTTTTTAAAGTGTTGTTTTGTGAATTAGATTGTAAAATTTGTTCCAAAATAGACCAGACAGAAAAAATGTAAGTGTCTAATGGTTTTGATTTTTGAAATAATAAAGGGCCTACACTCACGCTCTCACACACGTACATCATACGATAGAAAATGGGATTTTGAGTTTAAATTGATTGAGTCATAATGAATAATAACTCTTTTCGAAAGAAGTGACCTGCCGTACGAGATTCCCATTAACATCTACTCTAGAAAGGTTTAAACAAAAATTCAAGATTAAGGTCTACAACGCAAGAATGGGGACAGATAAAGGAATCCAAATAAAGAACGGGGTCAGGATTTCGGAAATAGGAAAATAGTAAATAAGGCAAACGAATCCGCTCTATTTTACTACATGACTGTTTAGTAAAGACATGGTACAAGGGATGCAATGTCCACAAACAAGAACGCATTACACTGAAATGGCTCAAGACGAACATAAACTCCTTTCAGGTAACGCTGTACGTGGTAATGAAACCCCTGATCAGTTTCGTTGATATATAATAGACTGACGTTAATCACACATAATTTCATGACAATTAATTCCCTATCTTTTAATATGTGTGCAAAATTCGTTCAGTGAGTATTGATCTTGTAACAATTTCTAAATAAGATGTAATTTCGTAATTCACATGACAATAATAATTATAAGTTTAAAATGTAAGCTGGATATCCAATAGTTGGCTCGTCCAAACGAGTGAATGAGATATAAGTTAGGATCTGGCAGAGAGATGTTGCAAAACCGTTTTATATTTTCATATCGTGCCTCTTAGATAAGACTATTGAAACAATTTTGAATTATTTAGAAGATGTAAACAAGTTATTCTTATTTGGAAAGATAGCTCTAATAATGTTATACGATCTTAACATTTTTTACATTGTTCATTGCGTACAAAATTTAATACAGCAGTATCGTACGATAACAATGTCATACGTTCACAGAGGGAAACTACATCATTTCATGAGTTTATCTGAATATAAATCAATCCCTTTGAACCAATATATATTCCACTCCATAAGTAAAGGACCTTTAAGAAACGTACAATTTTTCTCCTAAGTATTCTTTATATTAAGTTTGAATGTAGAGTGAAATTACCGAGTCCATTTTATAGATGCAATTTGCATCCACGTGTCCGCTAAAACTTGTTTCAATGCAAGTACGATTGATGGGAATATATACTGAAATCGCAACACAATCATTCATCTAACTCTTATGGTTAAAAAGAGAAGTGAAAATGTTAAAGTGTTCTTAAACTGAGAAGGTTATCTCGATTATTTTACCATGATTTTAACTTTGTACTCTTAAACAAACAAAATTAAACGTCTGCCCTTCCAGACGAATGTTACACAGTCCATACAGTGTTTTAATCTGTTCTTGAACCAATTTAGCGTCAGCGTATCAGAACAAAGAAACGGCATTCTTCTGATCATCTGATGGACATAATGCTGGTGTTAATGTGGCAAATACAATTTACCCTCTACACAACAGCGAAACCGTTATAACGGATATTACCGACAATAGCACCACCATTTAAGACCCCCAATTCTAAATCATGAAAATTATCATTCGCACCTTGGACCGGGATTGAATATTTTGTTGCAAAACAGCGAAATATGTAGCGCTCGTTGGCACCATGTCACATGGACGGCCAAGAAATCACAATGACGTCAAAATGTTCAAAATGTTCGATACTTTATTGTGGACTTTATTGCAGCAATTTGCTTACGTTCGACGATTCAGTAATTGCGTTACATACGAAGGTGTGTTAGAGTTTATCTTCAAAGTTTGTTTAATCTCTATTTGACATTTGTGTACTTTGTTTAAGCTTGGCACGTAAATTAAGTTCATTGGAGAATATTGGAAATCCCGAAAGATAATTTCCAACATGCATTACAGCCAAACCGTGAAATTCTTTCGCTCGAAAAGGTTTGACAACAATTTACACTTTATACCATCAAGGTACTGTAAATAAACTTTCTAGTGTGCAAGGTGTTTTTGCTGGGTTTGCGATAGTGTTGCATCCTCAAAGATTAAGACCCATGAAACATAATAATTTAAAAATAGTACATACGAATACTGACACCTCCGCTAAATTAAATCGACGTACACTAATCTGATATCGAGAAACCGGAAAAAGTAGAAACTGTGAGAAATATAGTCTGCGTGACTTCTTTCATCACATTAGTAGTCGTGCGAAAAACGGTGAAGAAACTCCCCACGTATTGTTTGTTTTACAGTGTGTCTTTCTTGATCCCTTAAAGTTTATTTTGTGTTATATTTCCTTCAGCCTTACACTAGAGTATCTTCGTGAAATTGCACAATATTTGAAATCTAAGTGATTCAAAATCCTAACCGAAGTCTAAGCGAATGAATCTATTACTGTTTCGACTTCTAGGAAGTATTTCGATACAAGTTCCATCCTCCATATGTTATCGGAACGATCTTACCCATTACCCCTGTTGGTCGCTTTATAAAATAAGCATTCTATGGGAATTTATGCTGGTTTCGTTTTCAAAGATTTTGCTCAAGAGCGCTATATCCGAAACAGAGCACCAAGAAGTCAATGATGAGCATTTCGGATGAGTAAATAATGAGCTCCAATAAATCCGCTTACTCTATCAAGCTTTATAGATGATGGCGAAAACAGTTGTTTTAAGTTGGAATAGAGAGCCTGGCATTGCGCGTAGTGGCCACATTTCGCTTGGTTTCATTCAAACTTACGTGTTGTTACCTGGTCCGGTATTTTATTCGCAAAGTTCTGAATTCAGCACTGTCGCCGCCCTAATGGTGAATTTTATTCAAAAGACTAAGATCTAAGTGAGAGACATGAAGGGTGTATGTCATAATGAAGAGAGCTCTAACATGGTTCAATAGCTGAAGTGTGAATGTGGAAGCATGAAAATGACGCCATATACTTTCCTTGTCTTTTTCTTCTAATTAGGGCGACTACGGCGATGTACGTGACAGGAAAACTCTTCGCGAGAGACTAAACTGTAAGAGTTTTAGATGGTATCTCAACAACATTTATCCGGAATTGTTTATCCCTTCGGACTCAAAAGCATCAGGGGAGGTAGGTATATCACATCATCAGCAAAATGTTAGTTTTTATGTAACAAACACAAAGAGATCAACACGCACGGTATGTAATATGATGTCAGAAGGAATGAAAACTATACAAAAAGGAAAAGAAACAAAATACAATTAACGACCTCAAAGGACTGTTAGACGCAAGGGTCTCATACCGAGCGAATCAAATAACTGCATTAGCCTACCTTTTTAAGTCTATATTTTCCCCTATTTCCAAGGACCTCAAGACAACAGTCGTCAACTGTTTTTTAATTACGTATTGACCACACATCGCGAAACTCTAATTTCACACTTGCATGACTTATATGGCTTATTAGCAATTATTTTCGAGCCGAATGATATTATGCCATGGAATACAAAGCGCGACCGAAACACATTGCACAAAGAACTATTCCTACCTCAAATTACTAAACAAGTATACCTAAGGATATAAGGAAAATTTTCTATGTTAATGAATTTGGGAGGATCCATCTTTCGAAACTAATCCCCCCTGTCATCAAGTCTCGTGAATATTGTACACCACGACGTCTACTTATATAAAATGGGTGATTCCTCGGGCTGAGACTCTCCATAGTCAACAAATAATCGCTAACATCTAACAAAGCGTTAAAAGGAGACGTAAATAGAAATAACATATAACCTAGGTTTATTAAAAAGTATGATAAATAGCCGTAAAGCAGAGGATGAGGGAAAGTGTGAATGATTATATTTATGTTATGCTTTTCTTTCGTACTTCTGGAATTCATCTTACAAATTGTAAGAAATTTCAATGTCCTACATGTAATTACTGTGTCATTCTCTTGGTGTTGCCAACAGTTTAAGTATGGCAGAATAAACATTTTGTTAACCACTTGCATAGTGTAACGTGTCTGCGTTTTCGATCATCAGTGTAGAAACAGTTATTAGATTATCATTTTACAGAATCCCGATCTTTGATTAGTTTTATGCTTAAAAGGCGTTATCTAATGTAGCTGTATGCTTAAAAGGCGTTATCCAACGTAATTGTATGCATAAAAAGGCGTTATTCAATGTAGTTTTATGCTTAAAAGGCGTTATCCAATGTAGCTTCTACATAATCTAAAAGGTAAAGACAAGAACAATTTCACGTTGTAAATGCGTGTATATTGTTATGACTCTAGGTCTTAAAATAATTAACATAGAAAAGCAAAAGCCATCAGCTTTGGTAAAAGTCAACAAATAATTTATTTGCCAAGAATATAAAGTGAAAAAAGTTCAAAAGACGCGTACAGTATTGTGAATTAAATCCCAAATAATCTTAAATATTCTATCACAAATCCAAAAGTATAGAATGTTTGGAACGAATTCCAATGACATTGACTCCGCAACCGTCGGAATAAAGCATGCACTTTAGATCTACATAAACATACACCTAAACACACACACACACACACACACATCTGTTTGATGAGAGAGCTAGTCAGGCAGACAGATTTAAATGCCAAATTTAACATGTTCTTCCTTCTCCTAATACAGGTACGGAACAAAGAAAAAGCGATATGTGCCGATGTGAATGCAGACAATCATTTACAACCACATGTCTGCCATGCTGACAGCCATGCTCAGGTAAGAAATTATTGGTAAAATGCAAATTATCCTGTAAATATCTTTAAAACGTAAGTTATAATTATTAGTTTTCTATACGTAGACAATGGCATCATTGTTTATGAACATGGGCAAAGCACTATGTTGCATATGTTGCAGATTTATGATGCCTGAATACGTCCTTTAATTGAGAACTTGCAAATATGAATCGCTAGCAAGATCGTACTGTTATATACCTGTTGCTTAACTACTCGTGAGCTTCTTGTAAATGGATATATATATATATATATATATATATATATATATATATATATATATATATATATATATATATATATATATATATATCAAGGCAGCAAGTACAACGTGCATACACGAGGCATTACGTATAACATTATGTATTCACCAGGCAGAAAGTATAACATCCTGTATTCGCCAGGTATTAAGTAAAGCATCATGTATTCACCAGAAAGTAAGCAAAGCAGCATGAATTCAGCTAATTAGTTTAGATGCATAGCTTTCCGTGCTTTATTATTTTGGAGATACCGAATCTTCACGAACAGTTTGTTTACATAAAATTTGTCAAAAGTGATCTCTATTTTATTTCTTCTGGCCTTTGATGGGCAAAGTATTAAAGTAAACAAAATATTTACATTACTTAAAAGCATTATGATTTAATCTGATACGGGCATTAATATCAGACATTAATTATCGCAAAACGAAATATTCCAAGATTTAAACAACAAACGGCTAATGCGTTGCAACTGGTAATCTGAGCTATGTTCGGAGGACTTAGATTCAACGCCTCTGCATGTTTCACACCAATATGTGATAGTATACCCGCATGATGTTAAATATGACATATTTCCAGATAAAGTCATATATTCGACGTAGTTTACAAATAAGGTTTACCTTTCCGGTGGCCTAAGTGGTTAGAACGTCTGCCTCGGATGTGGGAGCTCGTGGGTTCGAACCACGGCCGAGTCATCTCAAAGACTTATAAATATGGTACTAGCAGCTGCCTCACTTAGTGTTCAGCATTAAGAGACTAGTGTCAGGATAATGTTACTGGATGGGACATGATGCTACATGTCTGCGGGATGATGCCTCAGTGTTAAACATCACTATAAACTGTCACACTGCAGATATAATAGCGATATGACTGAAACATTTTTAAAGCTATGTTAAAAATCCAAATCACACACACACACACACGCGCGCGCGCAAGGTTTTCCAAATATAACAAATGACAAACTAGTCATAATGGGAGCAGCCCTTGAACACCTGTGCTAAACACGATTGCGTAGGTAATTTGAGAGAACGATCATCATCCGAAGTAACATCCTTTGAAACAGTACGGTCAGTGATCGCAAAACTGATGAAATATCGTGCAAATAATCCAAATTAACGAGGATATGGATGGCTTGATAAAATGACAAGAGAAAGCAATAATTATATGTCCGAATAGAGCATCGTTATCACAACTGCATTTTACCTGTACGGTTCAGTTGTTTGTTTACCGGTTCCTTCAAGTGCAAGGAAACTGCTTGTCCGTTTGAAAACAGGGTTATTCCTCAGGTTTCTCTAATGTCCTCAACCTGATATACCATCTCAAGCAAACATCCGAGGCAACAAGAGTACCTATTATCAATAGTTCGACACATGCACGTCAACATATAGCATTTTAAAGATAATGATGGTCCTTGTTAAAAATTAGCTCATTAAGGTTTCCGCAAAATAGTTCAAAGCGTTGGGTTTCAAACACACTTTAGACGCTTAGTTTGATTCCCGGCGCTTAAAACCATGATTTACAGGAAATGTAGCCTCTAGTATAATTAGTAAAGTTATGCAAAGAAAGCCCAAATAGAATGGCAGCAATCAAGGGCCATAACTCATTTAACTGTGCATTGTAAATTTCATAACTCGGACTTCTGCAGTGAATTATCCTGCAGTTTCTTGGATTATTACCGTCATTGTCTTGCTGGCAATGTTTGGACAGCTTCTGGAATAGAATACGTCTTTTTATTGATGAGACCTAGAACAGTTTTGATTTTCAGTTCTCCCCAATGTCATTATATGAGTTAGGGCATCTAACTGAACGTCTGCATAATATGGGTGTCCGCAACAAACCTTTAGAAACGATTGTTAGATTTCCACCAAAATTTGGCATGAAACTTTGTGTTGGTGAAACCTTGAACGAGCTGAATTGCCAGCATTTAGTGCCACTGGAATCTGGAATATTTAAATTTACAGCGTCCCACTCTGCCATGTCAAGATGTTATTGCAATTCCAATCTGTTTCTGCTGCGTAACTTTATCGAGGATTATCTTATTTCAACCATATATATGGACAGCTTTTATTTATGGGCTGTCAGATAATTTAAAGTTTCAAGCGTGTTCTTAGCGTGAGATTAAATGCAAGGTAAAAAAATCTCAGTAAAGTGATCGACCACTTTTTTAGGTTGGTTGTTTTAATCAATATCATTCATTCTTTAAATCAACTTTAATATTCTTCTTTAAATAGTTTAACTATTGCATAAGTGTATTTCGCAGCATTTGAAATCATGATTATGTAGAATTATGGCACACTATTGTTGGAAACACCCCTTCCCCTTTGTGTCCTTAAAGCGTCTATATTTACTGCCGTACTGAGCAAATCATTACAAGTGCAGCCTTTTGCGAAGCACCGGCCTCGTAAAGTTCTAGTGAACATCGCTTTGAAGTAAAACGGTGGTGTCCTTGTCATATTTCAGAGTTGGTTTTTGAATACCGAGAACGAAATTTTGCGTGATTCTAGATGTTGGAATTATGAGGAAGGATCAGCCATAATAAAACTGTACAGATGTCATGGACAGCATGGCAACCAAGAATGGATATATGCAGACGTAAGTACTGGCAAATGGGACTTAACGTTATGCAAAAGGCTTCAATTACTGTTGCGTCTTTGGTTTAAACCTATGGTAAAGACCGTATCAGCAGACACGACCCAAATGTTATTTCACCTTTGGTAGTATCAGTAACCCCCAAAAAGGGCAATTGGTTCCACTTATACATTTTAAATAGATGGATGAATTTAAATTTAAATTACAATTGCAGACTGTGTCTTGGTCAAAATGTACTAACGTATCTTTGCTTGTCAGTAAGGCAAACTTTCATTGTTACAATTTTGAAGTAAAAATGCCCAAAACTGATTGTTTACGCAGTATGCAAAAACAACTTTCTGGCGACCACTTCACCCTGCACAATTAAAAATTCCAAATTTTATCTAACTTATTTTCAAAGCAGACGTATATAAAACATTTCTCTTTTCAGGATGACACGATGTATAATCCCAGTTCCGGAAGATGTCTTGAAATAAGCTCTGATGGCAAACACATCACAGCTAATGAATGTACCGGTCATGAGCGACAGAAATGGCTATGGAAACGTGTCCCGGCAAAGGGACCTAGGAGATATTAACAAAATGATACCTTGAAATAGTATTTCTTAGCAGAGTTTCATTTAAAGATGATAAGCTTTAGAATACATTAAAAAAAAAAAAAACAAATATGGTAGCCAACCTTTTTGGGAAAATTGTATAGAAGAAATTCAAGAGCTTTGCTTGGTCAGTTACGAATTGTAACTAAATTTTCATTTTATAAATTTTCTTGAATTACAACTAGAACGTGCTGCAGATGCAGCCTTCTTTGGTCTGATTTGCATCAACATGGTTTAAGGCATCAATTAGGAAGCTGTATTTCATAGTGATTATAGGAATCCTATTCTAAAGAAATACTCTTAAGGATTCTGGTATGTGCGCGTATCTATCTATCTATCTATCTATCTATCTATCTATCTATATATATATATATATATATATATATATATATATATATATATATATATATATATATATATATATATATATATATATATAATACAGACTATGAAAGGGATAATGGGGAAAAGGAAATAAAGAAAGTGGGAAAAATAATAATTTCCTGTGTCATACATAAATTGTTACTAGTCTATGCTCTTAAAATAAGTAACAGCAAAGAGGAAAAAGCAACAAGTCTTGCAAAAATTCAACATATAATTTATTTCCCTAGAATACAAAATACAAATGTACTAATAAGGAACTTACGGTATGGTATTTTGAATCAAATCACAAATAATCATAGAATTACAGACTTAAGCCCTAATAATTTCATGTCCTGAATAAACTTCAGTAGAAGTCCAAATTAAATCCCAAACTAAAGCGGATGATGTGCCTGTGGTGGCTTATAGAATGTTGATATGCCAACAGTCTTTTGTTGAACCACAGTAATATAATTCCAGGTTTAAATTCACATTAAATTCCAGTGATGGTCTCTATCCAATAATTTTATCAGAACACTTTTGTTTTTCCGGAGAAAATAATTACTTGAATTCAGTAATTTGAAGAAAATAGATTCCAGCCTGAAATAATACTGGACACAAGATATAATAGAACTTGATTGTGCTAGAACTTAAAGAGCAAATGAAAAATCTTCTCATTTACAAGATTACACAGTTCTCTATTTGACCTCAGGTCACAATTAGCATTTTCTAAAAAACACTAATACCTAATTCAAAATAACCTTCTAGAATGATCCTGAGGTTTACAAAATAAAAATATTAGTTTTTATTAGAAACCAGAACTTGGACTATGTCAAATACACTAAGGAAATTCCAAAACCTGGACCTAGACCCAAATAAACATATATAGTGATATTAATAATAATTCTGATTTTAAACCCATACACATAGAGAATATGTATGAGTTGTTGACACGGAAATTTGTTTTTATAAAGTCAAATTCAGGTCAAGCAGAAGTGAACTCAATTTTGGACAAGGTCAAATTCAATATACAATGTTACAGTACACTAGCATGTAATGAAATAAAATTAAAAATTAATTTAAAAAAATATCAATTAAATATACATAACATAATGAAAATATAATAGATTCAAGCATTGTTGGGGTGGACACGTTTGGTAGTTTAACCATACTTTCAAGCTTCAAACCTAGCGTTTGCTTTTGCTCTTTCGTTAGTTTGGGATATCCTCCTAAAAATAAGTCCACATTTGAATCAAGTTGGTTTTTATCCATGTACATATATGCGTCTTGATGAATATGTCTGTAATGTGAAGTGAAATAATCTTTGGTTCCTGTGTTTCTCCACACACACAGACTATATTGTCACCTAAAAATGCACTGTATAGATGTTATGAGATCTGCATTTATACATCAGCTCTGCATGTATAATCGACAATATTCTATCACCATATCAATTGCTTTCAATTATTATATCTTGGAAGCAGGGATCGTTTTGAACTTCCCTAGTAGCTTATTTATGAGTGTTTTTTATTTCTCTTCATGATATAGGTCATGCCCTTCTATCTCCCACGAATTTTGCTTATTGAGCCGAGAAGGAACATACAATTTGTAGCCTGTAGATTATAATCCACGAAAGCAATGTAGCCAAACAAGCGATCAAGCAAGTGACCTGAGTCATATTAGACAGTGGCATCGACCTACATTAGTAACCGGCAAAACCACCTATGAAACTACTATTGTAGACGCGCTTTTTTATTATGATAATGATCCACATGGTAACGTTTTCAGTCAGGCCTATTTCATTGATTGCAACTATCCTAAAGAAAATACTTTTGCAATGCTTCAAAAATAAGCTAGTTAATTTTCACTACACAGTGTGGCAGAGCATAATTTTCTATCGCACGGATTTTTGTTTTTACTGGGAGAGGATATTTTATATTAAATATAGCAGAAAATATGTATTATATTAAAGAATTGCATTGGTTTATATATAATGAAGAAAACATCTTAGATTATATATTTTGAAAGAATTCATGGAGATATATAATAATGAGATTATTTGTCCAGATAAATAGTGTATTCAAAAAGTGGCAGGAACGTTTTGTTTGAATGCATCATATAGATTTACCAATTAGGCTCAAAAGATGTTAAACACTTTCTCTAGCACATATATCCGGAACATATTGATAAATTAATTAAATTAGGAATTATCTTTAAAAAAATGATTACGGTTTGATCAAGCTTATGAGCAGAAACAGATTTAAAAAAAAAAAAAACTAATTTATATTGTTTGAGAAACAAATGAAGTCTTTTATGTTGTCAGATCACTTAGTGTATCTCAAATGAGTTAAACGAATGAATACTCGGAAGATACTAGCAGTGAATATTCTAGAAATAATGAAAATCTCAGAGGGTAAATCAATTAGAAATTTTGTTTTTAGTATTTATCTATTGAAGTAATATTCTGTATTAACTATTCGACATTTTATAAAATGATACACGTGATGTAAAATTAGAGCAACACACTCGTTAGAGAACATTCATATCATCTTTTATCAGACATAAGCAACCGAAAACAATAACTAATATATGCAAACACTCTGAAACAATTAATATTATTGGGCAAGTACGTCAGTCTAGCAAAACGTATGTTGGCGTCATACCAAGCAATTGGCCATTGGAGCTTTTTGGGCCTAACAGTAACGTGTTGGTTGTCTTGGAGTATCAATCCGTTCCAAGATAGTAAATGCGTCAATATACCATACCTTGTCAGTAGAAAGAAGCTGGCTGCCTTTTTTACTCTCCTGATGCATACAGACGAAAGTTGTTTCAAAGAGGTTCAAACGGCGGTGGTGGTAAAATCATTTTCTGAGTAACCTTGGCAGTCTTTTGTCGAATCGCACTAGCTTCTATTGAACCAATTATACGCTTGATTTAAGTATTCAATTCTTGTATGACTAATGGAAGCCGTGTTACACATTCGTGAGATCGCTCGAATGTGCTAGCACCTGAGGTGCTTGTCGCCTGCAACCGATATTGCTCTGCAATAGATCTCATTCACAATTTTTGTGCGTAACCGTTCCGCGATTGTGCGATTAAATCATTCCACAATAGCCTGTTCATAATATATTGGTTCACACAAAAACGCTGTTGTTATTGACATTACCGAAATTGTATTTCAACCAAGAAAAGTGCATGGAATCATCGGACACAATGTTCATTAAGCGGCTTTGTTTTAAAGTCCTAGAGATAAAGTTAAAAAAGCAACACTGCATCGAATGCTTCAAAGAAAAACTCAAAGAAATAAACTAGACAGTGACATCTACTTCAGACTCGCATCTTCGTCTCCCAGAAAGAAAACCAAACCACCGCCAATTTTCCGTCATAAAGATAAGTACTAATGCTAGAATGGGCACTTCCTCATGGGAACTTAAACATATCGGCAACACATTGACACCTGCAGCCATCTCCTGCTCATCATCATCATATCCTCCGTTGGTGATGATGCCAGCCAAACCTGATTTTAAACAAGTGTTTCTCAATATGATGATGAAATGGAAACCCATTTCAACATTACCTTACACGTTCCTAAATCTTCTAACGCAAATTAGGCTCCTACAGGTGTGGTCATAAATATCTCACCGTCTAATACAAACAAGATAGCCGGTACAGGAGTTTCACATCTGCTGAATTTGTTAAAACAAGAACTTGCACAAATTAGACACTTTAAAACGCCTTTGTTGCAGTCACAAACATAAAACCAATGGAGTAGTGGAGAAATAGGGCACAATAGTAGCACGACGGCTACAACAAGAACAACACCTATGTTCCTGTTTTCCTCACCACTTGAATGAAATAGTCACGGTCCTAACCAAAGAACATTATTAGGGCTGTCAAATTGATCATCATAGTCACAAACAACTTGGCAAATGTTTACTGATGAGTCAAGAAGAAAAGTTAAAAGGTTATCTGGAAGCAGCGCGGACACGCATCCAAGGACCACAACACTGAATGAGTACAATAAAGATTTGATAGACTATTCGGAAACATCAGTTCAATCAAAGCTTTTAGCAAGAGGTTACCGATGCGCCCCGTTTATTAAATACTTATCAGACTTCCTTAAATATATTAACGTGTGAAATCAATGTGTGAGAAGCTCAATAATGATTATCCTATGTCCGCATAATGAATACTTTATTCTTTTCGTACAATGTTTACAGTTTTCACCTTTCCATCATTTACAGAAGTAAATTTGCTCTCTCTCTCTCTCTCTCTCTCTCTCTCTCTCTCTCTCTCTTTTTGGTCCACCATTTTTTGGTGGCTAATACTCAGTAAACGCTTCCATTTAAAAGGGCCTTGCTACTCCCTAATCATCACTAGGCCACTTGTCCTGTTAGCATAGGTAATGACTATATTACCCACCCAAACATAGTGTATTTTTTTTAATGTTACACTAATTTCAACAAATATATTCAAGAGACAAATTATACCTTTTCTGAAATAGTTCATGATATTATACTGTTTGTGCTGTGCTTGTCTGATAAGACTATTGATGATGGATTTAGATTTTCACTTTGACAGTAAACATTACTCTCTGTTTTTCTACAACCTCTCTAACTGATGTTTGGACTTTGTATAGTAGGATCCTTCTATACCGATCTTCAGTCAAGATTCTGCTTCGACAAATCAATGAATATCCCGATTTCATTTAAATATTCTAAGTATAGTTTCGTATCCCGATTTCATTTAAATATTCTAAGTATAGGTGACTTCATTATTGATTGACATCAAATGTACGACGGTTCGAATTACATGATCTGATTGAATTATATGATTCTTCTGACCTGATGTCGGAGCCAACAAAATAATTTTAACAACTTATTCGTTCCTTGATCCAAAACGTACAACTCAAATGTACAAGTTGATTGCGGTGTTGAATACAGAACACAATACAGATTTGACCTCAGCCTATAACAAAAAAACAAAACAAACTGGTTATATAAAAAGAAGGTACCAGTCGATACCAAATGAGCCATTCAATCAATCACTTGAGATACGTCTGTTGAATATGCAGTTTTATGTTTACAGGAATACTAACTGAATGCGTCATGAACAATCATTACATCAAATTGATCCAGTAAAGCAGACAAACTAAACTGATTTCATTCTAAGGGACAACATAGAATAAAGTATTATTCGTAAATACAACTGAAGCAACCAAATGAAATGTGTTGATCAACGAAGCAAAGTTAATAATATGAATCATACTCATAAAATAAATCACTCAGATCTTGGTAATAATATTAATGTTATGAATATGAACGGAAGTCGCTGATTAAAGTCAGTTTTTAGTTTATTAATTAATTTAATGGCCGTTTTCATGTTGTTCTTATAGCCGAATCGAGCCGTGTCTCCAGTATAATTATTTGATGAGTCAATGGGATGCCACTAATCCGATCACCATATTTATTAACATAACCATCAGGGCTGGCATACGCATCACCAAAGAGGGACCCATCTGGGTTTTGCCTCTGCTATTCCAAATCTTCAGAATTAAGCTCAAAGGGTAAGTTCACTAACCTCAACCCGAAGTTTTCTGATTTCAGACTTGGTTTGATCTAGATCAATTTGCTAATGTTAAGATGCACTGATGTCACCGCCGCTGCTAGTTTTCGGGGCAATATCAGCATTGAGTACCCGCGTTCACAGTGAAATCTAACTTGATTATTCCTGTTTCACTTGAATGTGGCGCCGCTTGTAATTCATCGCGCATAAAACACCTCTGAAATATTTGATTTGTTACTGCCGCGCCATATCAAGCGAATAAAAATTCGACAGCAATTGTATCACCGGTAAATTTTGTATTATCGCCAGTCGCAGGCCCAGACCAGCTTTGCTTCCTGTTGGTGTTAATCGCAGTCTATTCGCTCTATTGTTGTACTCCGCGGGCTACTCTCCACCATGTGGCCTTTTAAACTACCATTCCATCAGCGGTTTCGATCAAATTAAATTGCATTTATCATTTTCATTCTGCTCTTCTTTGATTTCAAATGTATTGGCATTCAGGCAAACATGGGGATAATTCGAATAATATCGTGAATCAAACCCATACATTAAATTTATAAAATCAACACTGAATCCAGTTTATATGCAATATTAATTAGCATTATATTTCATTTGTTTCAAATTCATGAATTATTTTAGTACCTAGCTTTAAATTATGGTCTGCAGACTAAATTTAAAATATACGTATTCAGGAGGCTCACTTGCACATTATAACATGAACTATTGATTCATCCAAGAAAAATTAACTTTAAAAAGGGTTATGTGAGAATGTGTTTACTTTTCGTGCAGTGATGTGCATAAAATCTGTTGATCATTTTTAAATACAAACATAAAGCAGAGAATCGAAGACACACACACACACACACACACACACACACACACACACACACACATATATATATATATATATATATATATATATATATATATATATATATATATATATATATATATATATATATAGATGTTACCCTATGGAACCTCACCAGTTACTTAGTTTAGTTGTATAGTAAAGTGTCAAGACTTATTATATGGAGACCGATGGTGTCAAGGTAAGACGGTTTAGTCAATAATATTAAGGTATTGGACAGTGACTGTGCGAGCCCAGTCGTAGCCTTTGTTCTCTTTTGATTGTTCTTTTTTCTTTTGCTTTTCTTTCAAATATAACAAGCTGATATTTATTTCGTCCTCCGTAATTCATGCCTACTTTGTTCACACCATTTCTTTATTTATGTCTTACTTTCTATTTGTTTCATGTTTCTGATGAATAACTGAAAATGTTATCTATCAAATGTTTGAATTGATGTTTAAAAATAACTCTCGAGGTATTTTTCTTTAAACCACTGCAATTTCAATTGAATGAATACACATTAATATTGTCGAAAAATGGCAAGGGGTTAGGATGGATTGGTGGGTAGGGTGCTAACAGCATTTAATAGATATTGCTCTCTCTATCATGCTGCAAATGTAGCAGCTACGTTCCTTTCCCAATGACACACCGATATAGCCGGCCCGGGTTCTGGCTTGGGAAGGTATCGCTTAGATTACCAATCAGATGGTCTACTAACTGAACACATGCTCCCCCCCCAAAAAAAAAAAATGAATGAAAATGTGAGCCCTTAGGTCATAAAGGGGTGACTAATGTCTCAAATAAGTTGAATTTAAAATGATTATTTAGGCATTTTTTCATAATTTTTCCGGTCATCTGTAAACAAATATGTCTCTGTCCAAACCTTAATGGGCGAAGGCATTTGTCGCATGAGATTCGTGAGGATCACTTTTAGGCCTTGATGTCTTATCTGATGCAGCTGGTACAAGGGGTTTGTGTTTGTCCTGTGTGCTTCTCTAGACAACATCCGGCAGGCATGACTGTACATGAAATTGGGGTATTATGGACATATGTATTTCCATCAATATTTGACTAAAAGCATCCCTGACGAGAGAGAGAGAGAGAGAGAGAGAGAGAGAGAGAGAGAGAGAGAGAGAGAGAGAGAGAGAGAAGGTCCCTGAATAACCGTAGTTAGAAAATTTTGGAGGACATTTTAGACTTTGGCAGTGCTCAGTTGCTGCATTTAGAATGTCTTGTGCACTTTATTCTGTTTTCTTTTCTCGACTTCATTAGTTCATGTGTGTCTCATATCCATGCGTGGGTATATTGTAAACGCAAACTGAAATCGTGTCAGTACCTGGTAATACTATCAACCATAGTTGCGGCATTATGGCATATTAAACTATGAATTAATAGACTGGCTGCCAGCCTAAAATCGGGTATAAATTATTTTTATCTTCGAGTGTGCTGCTTGTTTAAACAAAAGGTCAGATTCTCAACAGCTCGATGTCATGTCTAAGGATTCATGCACAAAGTGTGCTTGAGTGATTCCAAATTCTTCTTCTAAATGGATTTCCTTGTGTCTTCCTTGAATTGAACATTAAAACTTTGGTGTAGTTGTATTCAAGGATTGTTATTTTGTTAACAGTTTTAGGGGGTATTTAAATTTTTTATGCCTTTGTATTTTTCTTTAACCTCGAAATTTTTTCAAATAATTTTTATGTACATTTAATTTGTATTGTGTGTTGGTTTTTGCCTCTGATTTTAGATTGCAATGGTTATTTTGAAAATAATGTATTATATACATAGTGTTTGTATATAATTGAAAATTATATTTTTATTGTTAAACATTTTTACTTGGATTTTAGTTCAGGACATCGGTTTTATCATTGAGAACTCCTGTTCTTCCTAATATATGGTATGTTCTTTACTAAAATTGAAGTTAAAGACCTGATCTTGATTAATACTTGGAATCTTCTAGAAATGAACTTTTGACCTTCATTTCGATCCTCCATTTGTGTCATAGATCTTTATATTAAGGTTATTTGCATAATAATTATTTATACATATCTGAAAATTTGTAGTGGAATCAGTCCTGTAGTTGTGTTCAGTTAATATTTGAGAGAATTTATTTATTTAAATTATTCATTGGAACTGGAAAGTGCTCATTGATCTTTCGTATTAATAACTATTTTGTGATCATTCTGATTTCGTTAGAAGACATCTTTGATTATATCATTGCGCTACACTAAGGCTGCTAACACATCGATACTTTCCAGTCTATTGGCACATCAGCACATTCAAGATTGGAAATCATTCAGAAAACAATTGGAATTCAGTTTGAACACTTTATACTTTTATACTTGTGTTATAACTTTTAGAAGTATTTGGAATTTATTTCATAATACTGTTATTTCTTTTTTTCAATTTGCGCGATGTTTCAGGGAGATAAATTATTTGTTGTGCCAAAAGTGGATTTTGCTCTTCTCAATGACTTAGTTTAAGACCGTAGAAACTTAACAGTCATAATATATTTGATATTTTCTTTTTGTTTCAATACAAAAGTAGGTTCCACAATAAGGAGCAATCCATTCTCCTGATAATAGTTCATTTTAATATAAAAACGATCCTGGGTAAAAATTAAATACATATAAGAGTGACTTTTTTATCTTTATGAATTTTATCGGAATCTGGTTAGGGGCCAAAATTGCCGCTTATTGAACCTTGTCCATTACGTTATTGTGGCCTATATACACTCCATCAATCCAACAATTGCTGAAAGCAATGTTCTGTAACTTGATGTCTACGCAAATTCTTTTTCATCCAATACGATCTGTGATTGATCCCTTTGGTGTAGCTTTTCTGTTTCTCCCCATAGTCATAACAGAATGATTCATAAATAGATCGGAAATGAAAACAATTGTACTACTTGTAGAGCAACTTTTTTTGTTTTAAAGAATATTATCGTCTTGAAAAATCTATAGTTTCCAATACTTGTGTGCATGATATACCTCAACAGTCATGATGGACACAATTTAGCTGACAAACTAGAAAGTGTAATCATACTGAAATGTACACGCTCTCTCTCTCTCTCTCTCTCTCTCTCTCTCTCTCTCTCTCTCTCTCTCTCTCTCTCTCTCTCTCTCTCTCTTTTAAAGGCACCAGGCTATGAGAAGTAAATATTATCCTGATGTTGATGCAAGTCAGCATACTTTTCTATATCAATAATACTGTAATTACAAAAAATTGACGATTTTTATTAGTTTTAAGACACAGTCTGCTTGGAAGTGGTAAATCCGAGGCTTGACAAAAGTGTCACCATATATCACGGGTAATATGCTTTGTAAAGGGTAAATCAAGGGCTCGCCAAGCTTGTCGCCATATTACATGTCTGGTGTAATAAAAACACAAAGAGATGATAATGATTATGACTTGAATAATCAGTAGTATATATATATATTTTGAGGTTCCTCTCTCAGAGACCCCCTACCCCCCAAAACGTTATACGTTAAAATTTTTGTCAGCAGCCTCTTTTAGCTCAAAATGATGACTTTCATATTTCTGACAAAATGTGTTTTGTTGGGGTAGGGGATCTCTGAGATAGGAACAACTCAAATATTTATACTACTATTACAGTCCCTATACTTATTATTTGTATAGTTTTAGACAAAATTTCATATTAAACAAATGAAATATTATATATAATGTCCTTCTGTCAATCAAAGAGACATGTTGGATTTGATCTGACAAACAAATTTTGTAAGAGATTTAATTCAATCAAATCAGCCTCAAGCTATACTGGTATAAAAACTAAAATAATAAGCGATTGTATTAAAAAGTTGGATATCATATATCACCAAAATATGGGTCAGTATGGTATTCGCGACTGAAAATGATATGAGAATAGCGGGTTGGGCAGATGATGTGATGACATTTATTGACAATATGGTTGATATTTTATTTGATAATGATATTACTAAAGCTGTACAAAATTAAACATCTACTGTTGTAACCCATATTTTATGATAATCTTTTTCATATCTGCTGACTCTCATTGGCAAAATATCTGTTAACATATTGTCAATAATACGGAACTCGCGTATTAAATCGTCCATATCATATTTTATACCCCGCAAATAAGATCGTATTTGATCAAGTAATTTTTTATAGGTGATACTTGCTGTTTTACAAGCATTTTTTTTTAGTCGCAAGACGAGGCTCAATTTTTTTTACACGCTGTTCCAAGAGAAACACCGACACCAGATATTATTAACAAAAACGGATTTAATGATGCTCCACTTGAAATTATGCCAGAGCTAGTCATTAACAGTGGCAAATCTGATATTACTCGAAGTATTCTGTTATAGTATTTGTAACATTTTTTTTACACACCGAAGTTTGTTATGATAATATTTGTAATATTGCATTAGAGCGTCCACATCTTGTTTTGGAATGTTTTCTGAAATATGATTAAATCAACTATATTTTTTTCATTGTATAATATTTGTTTACATATTTTATACAATAGTGCCAGTCCCTGTGTTTGATTTATTATACTTGAAAAGTTTCAGCTATGAATTCCAAACACCACCAGTAACGTCTCGGGGGCGTTTCCGTTGATGTCAACGTAAATGTTTCTTTGATGTTCTTATTTAGCATCACCAGTAGAGGATTATAATGTACATTCGGTGATGATGAAATAGCCGCAGTAATTTCCAAACCGTACACGGATAGCCTGTATAACCCAGTAACTTCTGCGGTATGTTCGAGAGTGTTATCGCGCGGTGTCCATGTTGATGATCCTGATGCTACTGTGTACACGATATTTTTAATTTGTCCGTGTGGAATTTTAATCAGATTTGTTTTTTCAACAATATTAGGAATTCCCCTAACAATATCGTTGATTTTTGTGTTAATGTCAGCAAGATTTATGTCAACAGTTGGTGGAATTCCAAAAAAATCATTAATAGATCTGTTTATATTTCGACGAAAATTTAAGAACGTTTGTATGTGATTAGTAAAATTAGTATTGAGTGTAGTCATGTCATCATTGATTGTAGCTAACGAAGTTGTCATAGGAATTTCCTTATCGTCTACATATTTCTTCGTTGCAGCGTCGAAATCTGATTCTGGTGTTCTAAGATTATTAATACCATTATTGTTCATGTTGAGAACTGCACGCAATATACCACCGTTGACTAATACGTACTTAGATTCTTGATTATCGACATATTTTTTTGTTGCTGCATCTGTATCTGCGGCTGGGTTTCCAAGGTCTATAATTTTATTTCGATTCATGATAATGTGACCCGTGAATGAATCACCAGCTCGCTTGATAAAATCGTTAACTGACTTACCGGAATCTTGTATTTTACCTTGATCAGCAAAAGTAACTATATTATTAACAACCGCGGTGGGAATTCGTATAAGTACATCTGACAGTTGTATATTACTTGTCTTTAATCGTCCTTGTTTATCTTGAAAAACAACAACTTCATTTTGATCAACACTTGTGATATTTAATAAATTATTAATTTCATTTTTGAGCTGATCAAGAGTTGCATATTTAGATAAGTCACCTTGCTGAGTTTTTGACGATGAATCTCCTACTAATGTTCCAAATTTTTGAATAATAGCTCATTATTTATTTATTGTTTGACAATTTTTATGTAACATAAAATTATATAACAATAATGGCAAAATCGTCTATATTAAACTTTGATACAGAACGTTTGGTGAAACATAAACATAACAATGAACTTCCAGATTGTCATTATCTTATTGTTGGAAGAACTGGATCGGGAAAAACAAACTTGCTTATGAATTTACTTCTAGGAGATAATTTTAACTACGATCGCGTTTATATTTACACGATAAATCCGCAGCAAGATAAGTACGAGCTACTTAACAATTATAATAACAAACTTCGTGATGATCTTGAGGCTGGCGAAGATTTTTTTATTATCAAACAACCAGAAGAACTCGTTCCAGTTAATCAACTTGATTCATCCGAACATAAGATAGTTGTTTTTGATGATATTCCGCTAAACAAAAAAAAGATCATATTTTTCACTGTCGCGAAATAAAAAATGTAATTCTATTTATCTCGCCCAGGGTTTTTATAATGTTGACAGATTTATTAGGCAAAATACTGGTTGTTTTATATTATTTCCAGGACTTGACAATGTCGATGTTAGAAATATTGCGAACGAGCAATGTGGTGATGTAACAAAAGATAAATTTATTGAATTATATCATCAAGCAACGGCAAATAAATATGACTTTTTTTTGTTTGATAAATTAACAAATGATACGAGTAAAATGTTTCGATGTTGTATTGAAAAATATCTACAGTAATTTTTATACAAAATAGTATATAATTAATGGAAAGACAAGCAAAGTACAGAAAACATATAGAAAATCTAAAAAAAATTGCGCAATCTCAGGCAAAATTTAAGCAGCAAATACAGCAAGCACGACGTGGTCAAGTGGTTGCGGCAGAAACAACAGCCACCGCTCTTAGACCAGTTACTGAAGCTTTACTTGGAAAACAACCTGAAACTAAACCATTATCAGAAGAAGAACTTAAGCGACTACAGGAAAAAGGTTTACTCGGACTAGTTAAAGAACAACAAGAAGCAACTGCTGGAAGAATTATTGAGAGATCTGAAGAAGAAAAAAGAAGATTAGCTGAGGCACTTGTAGCAAATATCGCTGATCCAGTTGCAAGACAAACTGAACTAGATCGGCTAATAAATGATCCACTAGAGCTTCAACGAAGATTAACAAATTTAACCACAACGGAGATTAAAAATATTTTAACAAATTTATCAGAAAAATTAAAAGATATTGACAAAAAGCAAGAAAGAGTTGGCGAGTTGACAGTAAAGTTTATGGAAGTAGAAGATCAAAGACGATGGTATATAAAACTAGCAAATAATGAGATAACAGGGAATGATTATGATAAATTTTTAGAAGAAAATAATATAAAAGATCTTGATAATATAAGTAAATGGGGTGAGGCTGAATTTAAAAAACTTATTGACGATTTAACTGTAATAATGAGAGACGGTATTGATGCTAGAAATGAGTTGAACACAGCTATGGAAAAGAAAAATATGCCTTTACTTCATGATAGAATGAGATATGGTATTATCGCTAGACTTCTTGTAATAACAGCAAAAGAAAATAGAGACAAACCTTTTGGTAAGACTTGGAGTTTTTAAAGGAAATTTGCTATACTTGATAAAAGTCGTGTAAAACAATATAGAGAAGAAAAAAAAAGGAACTGGAGTTAGAATATTTTCATCAATTACTGAAATGATTGGTAGATTAATGCTATTGATATCATCAAAAGAAGCTGAAAATGTTGGTGCTGAAATTGACAATGAAATTATTGACATACTTGATAATTTGAGATCAGAAAATTTATTAACATCTGACGAACACAAAACTTTACATCGCGATTTAATCGCGGCAATTTAATTTTATAAATTTGTGTAATGATTTAATATAACAATTTTATATAAAAAAATGTAAGCAACATTATTACTAGACTCTAGCCAATCTGATAAAGATAGCGCAAATTTTTCTGTAAAGTATATTCCGCCAATAGAACTAGATCGTGAGAAACAATATGAAATTGGACTAATTTCCTGCACTTGTTGGCATTCTATGGCTAATGTAAAAACTGGAGTAAATGATGAATTTATGTTTACTAATAATGATCGACGTTCCCCAATATTTACAAAAATGGATAACATTTAAAATTCCACAAGGAGCCTACAACATAACTGATTTAAATAAAATAATAAAAGAATTTATAACAAAAAAATAAAGGAGTTGCAGACGATTTTGAGCTAACCCCAAATTATAACACGTTAAGGGCCAGAATGACATTAAAAAATATAACAGTTGCTATTTGGATGAAAACAAGTATCGCACCACTGATAGGATTTAATTATGATACACATCCTAACGTTGATCTTGATAATCCCTTAACGTATGACGGTGAACTGCCAGTAAATATAACTGATATAAACACAATATTGGTAAATTACTCTATTGCATCTGGATCTTACTCAGCCTTAGGTAGTAAAGGACAAACAATATACAGTTTTTCACCAGAAGTTCCACCAGGATCTCTTATGCAAATTAGTCCACGTCAAGTTATTTATTATCCGTTCAACGTTGAAAATCAAATAACAGAAGTAAACATGCAGTTGACAGATCAGTCTGGAAGACAGTTAGATCTTAACAATGAAATTGTTACCTATTATTTACACCTACGCGAACAGTAAACATATTTTCTAAGAAAAGCTAAAAGATTTTTGGTAATGAGAAAGATTTGGAAGTAAAATTATGCAACCTCAGATATAATGAAACAGAGAAAAAAAGTTTATCGAAGAAAAATAGTTGGAGTATTTTTGGGAAATATATTTGCTAAAATTATAGAAAATGCTCCAGGAATAGCTCATAAAGTTGCACCAATTGCACTTGACGCATCAAAAGCGTTTGCAACTGGAGCTGCATCTGCTGCTGGAACTGCCGTGGGGCAAAAATAGCTGATAAAATAAAAGGCGATCCACAACGTGGTATACCGACAATCAAACAAGCTATTTCAGAAATCGCACCAACAAAAGAAACTCAACGAGCAATGATAACAACGACAAAAAAAAACTTTTATCACCACGAGGAGAACAAATTATACAAAAATTAATATCTAAAGTAACAACACCGAAATAATTTTGTATAACCTAATAAATAAAAATAGGTCTGTAAAAAGTTATCTCGATTTAGCAGAAACTTATGACACAGATGACACAGTAACAGAATTCGAATACATTGAATATCTTGATGAAAATTCTAACGAACCTAATAAGGCTGGCGTCAGAACATTTAATACACCAGACGAGGACGCATTTTTACTTCCTCATAAAGCAATGTTGGAAGTTCGTGGCCAGATTATGAC
Organism: Megalonaias nervosa; assembly: GCA_016617855.1. Taxonomy (NCBI): domain Eukaryota; kingdom Metazoa; phylum Mollusca; class Bivalvia; order Unionida; family Unionidae; genus Megalonaias; species Megalonaias nervosa. The sequence goes on along the minus strand of JAECUM010021676.1, from coordinate 12,614 downwards.
AGTAGCTGTTCCACCTGCCGAAATTGCAGCTAACGCAGAAGTAGCTCTTATAAATGATGGTTGGTGTTTACTTAGAAGTGCTCGATATCAGCTGGCCAATCAAACTGTCGAAGATATTTCAAATCACTTACAAGTTGCAAGTACAGTCTTAAATATTATTTCGTTTTCCGACGATTACTCCAGATCAACTGCAACTAATATGATGTGGTTTAAAGATACTGGAATTGGTACAGCAGGATCTGGAGAATTTATTTTAATAAGAGCATTAGCTGCTGGAGCTAATGCCGCTGCAGATCTTGTAATTGTAAGAAATTTTCTTATCGCTAATGCTGTCAATTTTGGTATAGTCCCACCAGCTGCAGCTGCTGATGAAAACGCTACAAGAGTCTCACTTACTGCAGCTTGTAATAATCTTGGTATAGCCATACCAGGAGCACTGCTGACGGTACTGCAATGTTAGGTTTGATTAATAATTTAGTTAATAACCCGACAGTTAACGTAAAAAATGTACGTTACAGTGAAGGTCATGTTAAGAGAAAAGCACTTGCAGCAGAATCACATCAAATTACAATGATGCTGCCATTAAGTACAATATTTGGCTTTTGCAGGGACTATAATAAAGTATTTCGTGGAGTTAAACATACGCTTATTTTAGATCGATCAGATCAAAACGACTGCCTGTTTAGATCAGGTGGGGATGATGTACAATTTGTCATAAACAAACTTGCACTGTGGATGCCAAGAATAACTCCGTCTATCACTAAAATGGCGGAATTAAATGATATGCTGGAACAACACACAAACAGAATTTATTTTCAGCAACATAGAATATATCAAACAGCAGTTCCGAATACCACCGACTACACATGGCGAGTTACAACAACATCAAGTGAACAAAAGCCACGGCAATTATTTGTTGTATTTCAGAGACAAACTCGACGTGACAACCAACAACAAAATAATGCGATATTTGATAGCGCTAATGTTAGACGAATATATGCTAGAATAAACCCAAAACAATATCCAGAACGAGCGATAGAATGCAATTTTGCAGATGATGAGAATAAAAACATTAATAGACCGTGTATGTATTTAGTCGACGCACTGCAAAAATATCAAGATGTTGGAGATGGATCTCAGATATCAGTAGAGGAATTTCGTACACTTTATCCGATATTTTATTTTGATGTCAGTAAACATAGCGAGAGAGCTGTAGACAGCACAGCTGATATTGAAATTACTTGGACACTAGGAGCAGCTCCAGCTGTACCATTTTATGTGTATGCGTTAGTAATAAGCGATAGATTTGTTACAATTGACTCTGTTGGAGGTAAAATGTCAGTCCAAGTTTGAAAAACTTTAAGTTTAGAGTGCTTTGCACTTTACTCAAAGTTCGAAGAACTTCAAGTTTAATCTGTAATCGTTACATAAGATGACAAAATATATTGTAAAAGAAATCTATTTGACAGATGGTCAAGTTAAAAAATTAGCAGCTGCTGTTGCAAAACAGAGGCAGGTTTCATTAAAGGTCAACCCTAAAACCTTGGGTACTTTAACAAAATTAATGTTGACCAAAAAACAAGTTAATAAATACGATCGCAAAAAACCTTATGTTTTAAATTTAAGTGCTGCACAAATAACTGCAATGGCAAAACAAGGTGGTTTCTTTGGTCCGGCATTATTTGTAATGCTCAGAACGTTAATACCTAAAATTTTACCGGTGTTAGGTACATTAGGATTAGCAGCAGCGTCTGGAGCAGTATCTGGCGCAACGAAAAAGGCAGTTGAAGGTAGTGGTATAAAGAAAATTTTCGTATGAATATCGATGGTAACAATTTTATGTGATTGATAAATATAATGCCTAAAAGAAAGACAACGACGAAAAGAAAGACGAAGAAAAAAAAAGACACGATAGAGGCGAAAAGGGGGATTTATTCCAATAGCCCCGTTACTAGCAGGATTGGCGGGAAGTCTATTGCCAAATTCGTTAGGAGTAGGACGAGGACTAATGTTGCCAGGAACAAGGAGATGAAGTCTGCGTGAAGTAACTTTGATATACTTGATAAACTAAAAAAAGTTAAAAATTTCAGTGGAGTTTATTCTAAAGATGAACTTATGGCGATTCCACCGACTCTAGGTTTGTGTGTTATAAATATACAAGATTTTAATGACGGATCTGGCACACATTGGGTAGCTGTTTATGATAACAATTATTTTGACTCGTTCGGAATTCCACCAAGTGACGCAGTAAACAATATATTAGTAGAATGCAAGATACGAAGTCTCCAGAGACAAAATCTCTAGAGACGAAGTCTCTTACGAAAATAATAAATTATTCGTCTAATCAAATTCAACCAGTTGGAACTTCTGCCTGTGGATATTATTGCGTAATGTTCTTTAAACAGATGACCGAAAATCCAGAGTTTTTAAAGTTTATTTTACAATTTGACAAACAACCTTCTCACGCTAATGATGAGATTGCATTAAATTTTATCTAAACTCACTGGTATACAATGTCAACATATTGTCTCAAGTGTAAAACTAAAACAGAAAATAAAGACGAAAAAACAGAAAAAACAAAAAATAATAGAATAATGCTGAAAAGTATTTGTGCAATCTGTGGAAGAAGAAAAAGTATTCGGATAAAACAGGGACATCGATGACTGATGCGCTAAAACAAATAATAACAACTACAGAAAGAGAACCAAATAGAATCTGGACAGATCACGGAGCGGAATTTTTTAATAAAAAATTTGAACAGTTTTTAGAGCAAAATAACATAAAAAAATATGTCACAGGAAATGAGGGAAAAAGTGTCATCGTCGAGCGATTTAATCGCACGCTCAACGAAAAAATCCACAAATATTTGACAGCTAAAAATACGAGTAAATATATTGACAATTTACAAAACATTGTTGACGAGTATAATAACACGAAACACAAATCCATTTCGCTAGCCAAAAGTAAAATGTCGCCAAACGACGCGATTTCAAATCCAATATAAGCAAACGAAAATATGTACCGACGACATAAATTTAAAGTTGGTGATAAAGTTACAATTTCTTTGACGAAAAAAACATTTGAAAAAGGATATACTCATAATTGGAGCGAAGAAGTATTTGTTGTTGATAAAGTACTTTTAACAATACCAGTTACATACTCGTTGAAAGATTTATTAGGTGAGCCTATAACTGGCAGTTTTTACGAGCAAGAACTTCAGAAAACAGAACAAGATATATTTGTTATTGAAAAAGTTATTAAAAAGCGCGGCAACAAAAGTTTAGTCAAAATGCGTGGATATGGCGATACATTTAATAGTTGGGTACCAACTAAGTCGATTTCATCGACTGTGATCTCATCGACTGAATAATATTATTATAAATTTCTTCGTATTTTATTAGTACATATTTACATTTTACTGGTTTACATAAAGAAATTAAATGTAATTTTATTGCACCGTCCATTGGCATTAAATTAAATATTTTAACAAAAATAAAATCGTATTTTATATTTCTTTGTTGTCCAGCTATTTCTACGTTTAAAAAGGGCTTTATAAGCTGCCAAAATATTTGATGCTCGGCAACAGTAAAATTAAATTTTATTATTTTCTTAGCAATATGGTACTTAACATCATATCGCCCAGTTGTTGGTCTGCTTAGATATTTTTTACTAACAACAACATCATCTTCGTCGTCGTCATAGTTATGCAAAATATCTTTTTCATTATAACCAGCAAATCTGTCATTAGTAATATTTTCTGATGTAAAATTTGAAACGGAAACAAAATCTTCCGAATATAGTTCAGCCAGTCTCTCAATTAAGTTCATTATTATAATCATCTTTTGTCTAATTAATAAATAATAAGATGTTTGGGGAAATAAAATATCATCAAAAAGTTAATATATTAAATCTTAAATAATTAGCTGAGGCAATTCGAACTTGTTTATTGAGACATAATTTTTATTTTGTTGATGTTATGATAACATTAGGCGATTCTGACAAATATTTATTAACAGCAGCAAATAAAATAAAACTCGATACAAAAAAAATGATTACGTTACGATTTAATCGCGACGATGTCATGGAATTTAGTCATAATTGTCTTACTCGAAATGATATAGAAAATATCATTAGTTATCGTATTTAAAACTAAATCTATCAAATGTCAACATTGACGTTGCTGATTTTGTTACATTATCAGCTACAACTTTTATTGCACGTGGATCAATTTTATGATATTTTGCCGCAGATGCTATTGATCCAAATTTTATTTCTTCTCCAGTTTCGAGATTTATTGAAATTATTTGTCTGGCTGGATTTTTAAAATTAGAACCATCAGAACCGGCTCCACGTCTTGTGTTTTCTTTTGGTGTAACTAAATCTAGGTTTTCCAAATGATTATCTGTTTTAATACCATTTTTATGATCAACAACTAAACCATAAGGTATTAGTCCGTTAAAAGTTTCAAACACAAAACGATGATATTGATAATGAACAAAATTAGATTCTGTTCCACGTACATTAACACCAAGATATCCATTTCTTTTTAAACTTCCAATAACTTTTTTTGTCCTTATATGTCTAATAATTCCCTTGTCATTTGCCTCATATAGATCAAATACTGGATGAGGGTGAAATTCATTTTGTAATGATAAATTTTCAATATTATCATCAGCATCTGCGCCATTTGCTCTGTATACTCGTTGTCCTTCTGGAATATCACCGCAGAACAAAATATAAATAAAATCTTTTCTAAACATTTTAGTCCTTTCTGCATTATCTCCTTTTACTGAAATTAACATACCAACTGGTGTTGATGTACCAACAGATTTTTTAGATTCTATATTAATAACAGAACCTAACATATTTGCTTCATATAAATTGTATTTCGGATATACATGATAAAATTCTAGCTCTTCCGCTGTCATTCTGATATATCTCAAAATTTCTGTCATTATCCTATAAGGTTTTTCGTATCTCTAATTAGGAATCTTAAAAATTTCAATTAAATATAAAATATTATTATTATATATAATGTTAAAATTGCAAGATATTGCTAAAAAGAACATTATCAAATCAGAAAAAATTGCTTCAGCATTATCTGGTTATGATAACATTTACAAACTTGATGATCAAAAAATTTTAGCAAATTTTAGCTCCACAAATTTATTTCATCTTTTACAACCTGTTATTGCTCAAGAACTTGCGGCTCATAAAAGTATTAAACTTATAGTCCAATATCATACGATTTTATCAAAGTTACACGCAGTTCAAGATATACTTGATATAATTTTTGAAACAAAAAGTTTTGACAGCGAAATTTCAGAACCATATTTAACAGACAAATCGAGGAAAATATTAACTGGAACAAACATTGCCATGGTCGCCGATGAAATACATCAAGAAATAAACAAAAAATTAGAAGAATTTACTTCGTCAGGATCAGGTTGGAAATTTGAAATGATAAAAGAAATTTTATTTCACACAGCAAAATATAACGTACATCACGGCAGCGGCGCTAATAGCGCTGGCTACGTCGATCTCCCTCAAAAAATCAAAAACAAAAAATGCTGTATTAATGTCAAAAACGATGATGACAAATGTTTTCAATGGTCTATTCTTTCTGCGATGTTTCCAAAAGAAAAAAATGCTGATCGCGTTAACAAGTATTTTCCATACAAAGACGAACTAAATTTTTTAGGAATAACTTCTCCAGTAGCAGCAAATTATATACCAAAGTTTGAAAAACAAAACAGTATCTCAGTAAATGTTTTCGGACTAGATGAGCAAGAAAACGTTTACCCGAGATATATCTCAGAAAATCCTACACAAAATACAATAAATTTATTATTTTATCGGGGACATTATTGTTGGATAAAAAACTTTAACGGCCTAGTTTTCAAACAGTACAGTAAAAACAAAAATAAAAAATATTTCTGCTATAGATGTTTGCACGGTTTTTCTAGCGATGGAAGACTGCTAGAGCACCTCAAATACTGTGTCAATGTTCAAAGAATAAGTATGCCTAGCGAAAAAGAAAAAATAATAAAGTTTAAAAATTATAATCATAAACTAAATATTCCTTTTGTTATTTACGCTGATTTCGAGTGTCTACTCGTTCCTGTGGTTGGAACAGAAAATAATCCGAATAAATCAAGTACTAGAAACATACAACAGCATATTCCTTGCGGAGTAGCTTATAAAGTAGTTATAACGATAAATTTTCAACTCCGATAAAGTTATATAGAGGTGAAAATCCTGCCGTATGGCTATTAAAAAATTTAATAGACGAAGTTAATAAAATTTCTAACAGATTATTTAAAACTCCTCCGATGAAAATAACGTCTAAACAACAACTCGATTTTGATAAAGCAGTTGATTGTCATATTTGTGAAAAGTTGCTGGTAGACTCTAACGGAGCCCGTGATAAGGTGCAAGATCATTTTCATTTGACCGGCCAATATCGTGGAGCAGCTCATAACAGTTGCAATTTAAAATTTCATGCTCCAGATTTTATTCCCGTAGTTTCACATAACTTTTGTGGCTATGACAGTCATATCATTGTAGAAGCTTTTGGTGATGAAAATATTAAAGCTAAACTAAAATTAAATAACGTAATAAAATGTATTCCAAATAATTTTGAAAAGTATATGTCGGTGACGCTCGGTAAATTACGTTTTATTGACAGTCTGCAATTTATGCCAGCGTCATTAGATGAGCTTGTTAAAGGTTGCAGTAGTTTCGCTAACCTAAAAAGTTGCTTCATTGAAAACTATGTTGATCTGACAAAAAAGGGTATATTTCTGTACGAGTATCTCGACGATTGGAGCAGATTAAATGAAACTTCTCTGCCCGGCAAAGATAAATTTTACTCCCAACTCAAAAACGAAAATATCACAGATGACGAATACAAATATGCACAAGATATTTGGAATAAATTTAGTTGTAAAACATTTGGTGATTATCATGATCTATATTTGAAAACAGATGTATTATTGCTAGCAGATGTTTTTGAGAGTTTTCGTCGGGTAAGCTACAGCAATTATGGATTAGACCCCTGTTGGTATTATTCCTCTCCAGGATTGTCTTGGGACGCTCTACTAAAACGAGTAAAATAGAACTAGATCTCTTAACAGATGTCGATATGTTTAACTTTATTGAAAAAGGTATCAGAGGCGGAATTAGCGTTATAACAAAGAAATATGCAGCTGCTAATAACAAGTACTTAAAAAATTATGATAAAAATCTCCCGTCGAGTTACATCATTTATCTGGACGTCAATAATTTGTATGGTTATGCAATGTCAGAACCAATGCTGTGTAGTGGATTTCATTGGATAACTCCAGATCAATTTCTTAAAGAAACTGAAAAAGATTTACCTAGAAAAATTAATATCGATTTTTCCGATATTTCATATTTTGTTGAAGTTGATCTAGATTATCCTAGTTTGCTACATGATCTACATAACGATTATCCGTTTTGCGCAGAGTCAATGATGATTAATTATAGTTTATTATCGCCTGAACAACGAGCAACGACAACAGCAAAAAATTCGATTGTTAATAAGTTAGTTCCAAATTTGTTAGATAAAAGAAATTATGTTATGCATTACCAAAATTTAAAGCAAGCAGTAGATGCTGGACTAATTCTGAGAAAGATCCATCGCGTGCTAAAGTTTAATCAATCGAAGTGGATGGCAAATTACATTGACTTAAATACGAAACGTCGTGCTGTGGCTAAAACCGAATTTGAGAAAAACCTTTTCAAGTTGATGAACAACTCGGTGTTCGGTAAGACGATGGAAACCATTCGCAAGCGAGTCTTGATAGAAATTGTTAATGACATAAATCGCAGAAATAAATTAGTTAATGAGGATGGTTTTGTTAATATATTTAATGAAAATCTTGTTGCAATACAACGACGAAAGACAAATTTAAAGTTAAATAAACCTATTTATGTTGGTGCAGCTGTACTTGATATATCAAAGTGGTTGATGTACGATTTTCACTATAATTTTACCAAAAAGCAGTGGCCAGACTCGGAGTTGCTATTTACTGATACAGATTCGCTAGTTTATAATATAAAATGTGAAGATGTCTATATGGATATTTACAATAATAAAAATCTGTTCGATTTATCAGATTATCCAGCATGTAGTGGATTTCAAGATAATTCGAATAAGAAAGTTATTGGAAAAATGAAAGATGAATTTATGTTTATACCAGTTAGGGAATTTGTTGGACTAAAGAGCAAAATATATGCTGTCATATTAGATGACAATAAACTTACAAAAAAAGCAAAAGTTATTCCTCGCGGATATGTGAAAAAGATGATGAATTTTGACGATTTTAAAGCAGCGCTAAACAATAGCATCAGTTTTATCAAAACAAATGTTTTCAGAACAAATCATCATAAACTTGAAACTAATACGATCATAAAACGGGGACTAAGTAATTTTGATGATAAAAGATATTGCAGTCACGGAATTAACACACTAGAGCTTGGATATTATACAAGTAATTTTGTCTAAACATCAGAAATAATGTTTGAAAATTTAACATTAGCAGATGGAGTTAATAACAAAATCAAAAATAATGGTTAATAACCAGCAATTATCATTTGAATTTAACCATGAAATTTCAGGTATTTGTTTTAGTAAATTTGACAGAATCAAACTCTCCCTTATCAAATCAGATGACAGCAAATACTTTAGTTATCTCGAAAGTTTACGAGACGAGCTTGCATTAAAATATGACAATTTTCATAATCCGATAAGCCAAAATCAATATACAAAAATTAATATAGACCTGGACAGGTCGAATGTTGTTGCAAAAGGTAGCAAGTATCTTCTCAGTAAGATAGCGATGAAAGAACTATTTGAATGTCGTCGTAAGGTATCTGGTAGAATTAAATTCTCGTTACATAATCACGATAGCACATTTTACTTAATATCAAACGTCGAGATATTATGTGTTGGTCAAGAAATATAACTCTGTGTACCATATCTGTTTTTAAAAGGGAGATAATACTGTTCCAATCAAACATAGCATATATACTGTTTCGTATTTTTTTTGCTAATGAAAAATAATAGATTTGTAAATCTGATAGTATTTTAAGACCTACAAATCCTGGTATCATTTCTTTATTTACCGAAATAACTGGCAATTCGTCCTACGTAAATAACATATTTACTATAGTAAGTCCAACTGCGTAATACAGAATATTGATCATTTTTCCGCAGTAATGCCTTCATTCAGCCAGTATCCTTTGCAACGGCCGATCTTCTGTCAAAGATAATTGTGTGGTCGCAATTCAGGCAAACATTAGGATTTCGTTTTTTCTGTACAATATAAAATCAAAAATCATGTTTTTTCTCGATTTATTTATAATAATGTTTTCAGAATAAAAAAATATGAAAAAAAAATTTCGTGTTTTCAAAATCAAAAAATGTAATGCTGTTCGGTAACTATATGATAATTTTTTTAGACATATATATAATAAAGTCCGGTGGCCGATTGCTAACGCGTTGGATTCTCATGCTTGATGTCCGTGGTGCGATTCTCGTGACCGACAAATTGTCGGCGAGGGCGATTTGATGCCAAAATTTCTTTTTTAGTGGGGCTTTCAGCCAGCTCTTCTGCATTTCAATAGAAAATTTGTACACTCTCCCACCATGTCACTTGGTGGGTGCAATTTTGCACTCCCTGGGTTGATTATGGGGGTAGTGTGTGTAAATTTGTATTGAACGTAGAGAAGGCCCGTAATACTGTCCTTAACATAAGTTTATATGTAACTGTGCTGTCCTAGGATAAGTTCTTAGAATTAAGTTTGTATGTGACCTCTGATCCTGCTAGGATGTTGTTTGGCAACCTAGGGGATCACATGGGGTTAAACTGTGCTGTCCTAGGATAAGTTAGTTAAGTTCTTAGAATTAAGTTTATATGTAACCTCTGATCCTGCTAGGATGTTGGTTGGCAACCTAGGGGGTCACATGGGGTTAAACTGTGCTGTCCGTAATTAAGATATAATCATATGTATATCATCATAATCATATGTATATAATCATCTTCAAACAGTCCTTAAGGACAACTATTTTTATTGTTTTAAACAAATATTTATAGCTTTAGTAATATCATTATCAAATAAAATATCAATCATATTGTCAATAAATGTCATCACATCATCTGCCCAACCCGCTATTCTCATATCATTTTCAGTCGCGAATAGTCATACTGACCCATATTTTGGTCATATATGATATCCAACTTTGTTAGTACAATCGCTTATTGTTTTAGTTTTTATACCAGTATAGCTTGAGGCTGATTTGATTGAATTAAATCTCTTACAAAATTTGTTTGTCAGATCAAATCCAACATTTCTCTTTGATTGACAGAAGGACATTATATATAATGTTTCATTTGTTTAATATGAAATTTTGTCTAAAACTATAAAAATGATAAGTATAGGGACTGTAATAGTAGTATAGATATTTGAGTTGTTCCTATCTCAAAGACCCCCTACCCCAACAAAACATATTTTGTCAGAAATATGAAAGTTATCATTTTGAGCTAAAAGAGGCTGCTGACAAAAATTTTAACGTATAACGTTTTGGGGGGTAGGGGGTCTCTGAGAGGGGAACCTCAAAATATCTATACTACTTAATCAACATCATCATTTCCAAATTACTATTGTACCTACCTACCCAATCATCGTACCTACAAAAATGCAATTTGCCTAAGTATTTACTTAGTAATTATCAATATAGATACTCTAATCTATTTCCACTGATCGCCAAGTCAAATCCCCATGTCGTTTTATTGCATAGCGTTTTCCTTGATTCTGACACAGATTCAATGTGGTCTATTATCCATTACTTTTTGTTGTTGTTGTAGGTTAGTGATTCGTAACGGTGAGCGCTTTAGACCACTCGGCCACACATGGCCCCCTCCATTATTTGTATTATGTGTCCTACCCGAATACTTTAATATACAAAGTTAAGTTTTAAAGTATTAAAAATTTCCACTATACTAACTGATAATTGGAAAAAAGCAACAGACTTTCAGACCAAGTGCATGTAAACATAACCACCCACATTCTCCCACCGTCACCACCATCTTTAAATTCAGCGTGTGATAGCGACCTATATCTTCGTGACACTGGCTGGGATGTATACGCTCATAAAAGAGGCATGTCTCTATATGTATGATAAAAGTAAAACCAATAATATTAGGCATAAAAGAAACCTATGAAATATAATCACACTGAGTTCTGTATTAGTGTAAGAAATTGCATGACGTATGTGAAATTTATAATATAACTATAATACAAATAATGTAGAAAATGATTTGTTTCAAGGCAATTTACTTCACTTTATCGACTTTACAATATATTTTCAACATGTAAATTGTTTATCATGGAGGAAATGTTGTTACCAAAACAAACAAAAATATCTAGCACAAACAGTTTGTAGTTTCTATTTTTGTTTTCTTCAAAAGAGGGCGCGATATAGGACAACTGATGCCACCAGAAATACAAAAGACCCAGCCACTGGAAGTGCGCCATTGCATAGGTCACCGGTGCAGTAGCATACTTGACTTTTGACCCCCATATATGTTTGTTCTACGCATGTATTCTCGGTTCCTACACCACATCCTCGAAAAACAGCTGAAATGCAAATTATTATCATGATTATATAACTCATGAAATATCAAACTGTACAGAGATTTAAACAATAGTACTAATGGGTAGAGTTTACAACATTATTGGACTCATTTCGTATTTCGTTTCCATGCTGCGAGATGTAAGGGCCGATTTGTACTCAACAGCGGATCCATTACACCTCAGACGAGGGAGTCACCAAATGTATGCATGCCAATCTACCTAACTAACTAGCAACTTGCATGCCATCCCAATAAACATGCACAATTATATAAATCTATCCAGACAGTCCAACCGACATATTTAGCAATATAAATCATAGATATCTGATCTCATCCTGCATACGCTGTTCTGAACATGGAAGAACGGCTTGATGGTTTTGTCTCAGCAGCACTTCAGTTGTAACACTTTCCAAAAATATCTAGGGACTTTACAGGGGAATGTAACAGGATGGGCAAAGATTAGTGCTAGATAATGTTTCCTTATCTACTAGTTACTTGCTATATTATTATGTATAGAAGGGGACTTGCTTGACTAAGGTAACTATTTGATCGCGACCGTTTATTAAATCAAACATTTTTCTCTCATTTTCCCTGGTTACGTTCTGAAATTATCATGTCAAGGATATTTGGATTAATCCGCCTTTTTACTTTCGTGTCCATTTTCAGCCGATTGAGACAATTAGAGTTTGAAAACAAAATAGAGTTGTCTGGACAAGTAATCAAGGTGACATAAGTAGTAGCAACTTTAGGGTCCATATTACGATACCTTTGTTTATAACAAAGTCAGGGGTAAAAAGTGACCTCCAACCGGACGTATTCTTTTGTTTTTCAAGATGATTACTTCTCATTCGAAGAAATCTTTTGATCCCAATATTAACATGAGGAACGTTTTTGCGAAAGCGATACAGCGCCATAAAGACATAGTAGTAGAATATACTGCTGTCTTCTGTTGTT
>JAECUM010021675.1:0-17227 GCA_016617855.1 Megalonaias nervosa | reverse complement strand
TGAAATTATCAACGAAATCTCATCAATTTGTCAACGATTATTTACAGGTGGTATTATGGACGTTGGCGTATATCGGTCCCTCATTAATGAAATCGCTGTTGATTATCACAGTGATTAAACAGTTAGATATTACTATTACAATAGATGATCATACATGTTGCTCAACGTGGACCAACTATGGTCAGGGTGGTAAATTCAAGATTACTTGTACACAAAAAATTCTATGGAGATGGACTCGGTGATGTTCTTCAGGGCTTATTTAGAAGAATAGCCCCAAAAGCAATACCATCGCACAGCAACTAGGAATGAAAGCTATTGACGTTATTCGTGAAAAAGGTATTAGCGCTGCTGGTGACGTTACTAGTAAAGCATTTTCTGCAATCAAGGATAGATTATTATGATTAGTACGTAGACCATAAATAGTCCGACCTTCACCAGTAAAATTACCCAGCACCAAAGTGATGCCTGCGAGTGTTAGTAAAATAATAAATCAAGCCGCAAATCAAAAACTAGCAGAGTCAGCCGATGAGAAGGAAAAAAACTTAGCAGCAAGTCTGATGGCAGGAAGTGGTCTTCGTATTAGTCGATGACCAATAACATAACATGTTCAAACGTGTACCTGATCCCGCATTTGACATGGATGAGCCAGTTCTCAAAGATGAATCTGTACATGCTTATCAATATTATTCTTACGACGCACGACAGCCAAATCAGCGTGGACGAATCGAATTACAAGTAGATATTTCTTACCCGCTGAAGCATTCATCGAAGTAGAAGGTGAAATTTTTAAAACAGATAATACCGAATACGGAGAAACGTTTAGTGTTGGTTTTGTTAACAACGGCATCATGGCGTTGTTCAACAGCGCCACGTACATGATCGACGGAAGAAATATTGAATCGATTCAAAAAGATGTTGACGTTGCCACGACGATAATTGGTCTAGCGAGATACAGCCACGATTGTTCAAGATCAGCTGGTCCATCAATGATGTTTACCAAGGATACTTCTGATAATCCTGAATACGCCCAGTATGAAATAGGACGACCAATGAACTTTGCTAGAAATGCTAACGTGGATGTGCAAAGTATGATTATTAATGTCGATCTAGATTACAACTTAGAATTTATGATGCGTCGATCAATGTTGCATGGTGGAAGCAGAAGAATTTCTTGCGCGATTCCACTATTACATATTTTTGGATTCTGCAGACACGTTAGAAAATTTATTTTCGGAGCCAAACATACAATTATACTCGTACGAAAAGCAACCGACGATGATGCAATATGGCTACCCGCCGGTGATGCTGATAAGGTAATTCTGACAAAACTTTCATTGTGGATGCCAGTAATGACTCCAGCGATATCTGAAGAAGATCGGTTACTCGCTTTCATGAGCAGCGGCGGCAAGTCGACTCTATCATGGTTAACAACAACCACAGATGCTGTTCAAAGTGCAATTAATGGTTTATTTACGTGGCGGATAGCATCACAACAGGGTATCTTTGCGCCGCGACATATATTCGTTGCGCTTCAAAATGCCGCACGAGTAAATAATCAAATGAGTAGCGCTATGATATTTGACAAACTCGGTGTTTCCGAGGTTTCATTGAGAATAAATGGACATCAAGAACCATCGGAGGATATTTTGTTGAATTTCGAGCAAAATCATGTGGCGCGTGCATATCATCGATTGATGTCGTTTATGGGACGTGATCAAAATGTTGATACTGGTTTACAAATATCACAGCTGGAGTTTACAACGCTGTACCCGATTTATTACTTTTCGCTTGAACATTTAGATTTGTTTAGACAGTCCGTCGTTGACATACATTTTCGAGCTCGTGTTAACAGAAATGCTGCAGAAATCCCTAATTACAGAGCAATCGCCGTTATACTCAGCGATAAAACAATGTTACTTGAAGGTGTGGGTGGTCGCATGAGAGTCGTTGATGCTCCAGTAGAAAATATGTAAGCGTTAATTTAGAAGTCAGAAATATATCAAAAATGTCATATCATCTTGTTAGTGTCAGTCTGACTCCTAGTCAGATTAAAAGACTTCAGTCAGCATCGGCGAATCGATGTGGAATAAAAATATCATTAAAACAATAACAAATCGCAGGTGGTCAAAATAAATTATCTCTGACAGAACGCCAGTTCAAGCGTTTCAATGAAGCTTAGTAATCAAAGAAATGTATACGAGTAAATCTTTCTGCGGGTGCCATCAGCGACATCGTTAAGACTGGTGGAATATTTCCACTTCTTGCAGCTATCCCAGCGTTGATAGCCGCTGCCGCTCCAGCTGTTGCAAAAGCTGCTGCGTTAGGTGCAGTTGGGACAGCTGCTGGAATGGCATTAAAGAAAGCAACAGGGAAAGGATTAAATGATACAATGACAGGTGAACTTAACATGAATGGAAATAAAATCGTTGCTTTAAGAGAACCAGCAGATGATTAAGATGCCGCAACAAAGGAATATGTGGATGATAAAAATATTCCTACCGATGATAAAATAAATACACTACGAGCCGAGTATGACGTTGATGTAAATATGTTTTAAAATACTCGTAGAAAGTTTCAAAAACGTAATAAAACCGCTGAAGATTTCTTTGGAGATCCACTAACCGTTAATATTAAACTCGCAGATGTTAACACAAGACTCAACGATATTGTCAGTGGAATTCCTAAGATCGTCGAAAAAACTAATCTCGTTAAAATTCCACACGGCGAACAGGCTAACAATATAATATACACATTATCATCAGGATCATCAACATGGACACCGCAAAATAACACTATCAAACATAACGCGACGGTTACTGGTGTTTACAGGCTGTCCGTATTTAGTTCTGCAAAATTTAGGATATTTACTACATTTTCATGGCGTCATTCAACCATTTTTTTTTTTTTTTTTTTTTTTATTATATTGAATAAAAATAACGAAGAAATATTTATACTAGAACCATCTGATAAAAAATTAATCTCGGCGTCTTACTGATGGTGCATAGAATTTGTAGCTGAAACACCTCAATTAATTACTTAATACAGTATAATAATAGACTTTCAGCGATACAGATACGATCAGGAAACAATATGGCAGAATAAACAAAAAACCATCATCGATAATTATACAGCAAAAATAAAAAAATATTGTAGAAGTGCGGTTGTCGTTGATATCATCGTTTATTCGGTTTCCGCGATTGTTGCTGGAACTGGCGTAGTATTATCAACGTTGACGATGACAGCGCCGATCGTTGTAACAATCGTTGTTTCATCGTCAACCACGATCGCTGGAATATTTGATATTATCGCGAAAAGGATAAATACGTGTACAAATGAGAAATTGGACGAGTACACGATGAAATTACATACTGCAACTGTAGCATATTCCAAATTATCGTCCATGATTTCTTCGTCGCTCAACGATGGAATAATATCCGATGAAGAATTCAGTATTACAATGAAGATATACAATGAAGCATTTGATGAAAAAATTCCTGAACAGGATTTAAAACAATAATAGTATAATAATGACAACGTTCGATCAGCGATCGCAGGAATTATTACAACAGATCGTCACTAATACTGCTCTGGTAAAAACCACAATGATATCAGTATTAATTTTCCGACCGCAATTCCAGCAAGCGAAATTGCATTAGCGCAATTACGGGTTTATTATAGTTGGCCAAATATTAGGTCAATATCATTCGGTGGACTACAACCAAATAATTCATTAGTATTTGCAAATAAAAATAAACCCGATGGAACTCCTGATTGGCAAGTAAAGTCAGTATTCCAACGGGCAGTTATGAAATAGAACAGATCAACGAAGAATTCCAACGGAAAAGAATCAAAGATTGCCATTACTGTTCACGAACCAACGTTATCATCGGCCATTGAAATAAATTCTTCGGATTATGCCGTTGACATTTATTAGTCTTCGATCAGATCAGTATTAGGATGGGCAGATATTCCACCGGTTTATGAAGGTCCACAAGAACCACAACTAAATGAATTTTTTACAACGGAAAAAAAAATACATTAAAAAACCGGACGTTTATCTCAATAGAATTCCTGGTGTCAATTTTAGACTTGAGTGGCTGGACAGAAAAGATTATACTGATACTGATATTGATGGAACATTGATTCCTCGTTATAGTTATACGTCGAACGTGATCCAGATCAAGATATACGCGATATTGAACCTGAAGTTATTCCCTTTGAAGAACCGATCGATGGATGGGTTGCTTTAATCGAATTTGAACACAATGATAAAATCAATGATTTAAAAAATTTATTTTTATCGTTATCACAAGTCTACGACGAAGATACAAAAAAAATTATTATGAAACAATACAACATCTGAATAAACTCAGATCAGATATGTACATCATTAATCGAGCTTTTATCTTAAGAATGCTTGAAGAGGATAAATCATTTCCAGGAAGACATTACATGAAAACTTTTCTTGATTATTATGGAACAACCAAAGAAAAACTCTCAACATTTACAATACCAAAACTAGATTCAGATAGATTAAAGCGGAGACTCACGGATGTTATCGATAATTACTTTAGTAGAATCCTCGAATCATGGAGAAAATAGCCCCACCAGCAAGTATTCTCAAGTACAATAATAATCCATACAACGAAAGTCGTCATGTCTCGCCGGGCATCGTTAATATTACATCAACGATCTCTGTCAATCTAGTAGGTGATGTCATCGACGGCAGTTATCAAGTTGACACTGAAAATTCCAATCAGACCCAGCAGGGATACATTCTGTATTCGTTTACCCCTCACGTCCCACCAGGTCATTTGATTGTATCAGAACCAAATAATCCAGTTTATTTAAGATGTCATAATCCGTGGTTATCTCGGATAAATTTTAAATTAACTGACCAGTCTGGCCACTAGCTCGATCTCAGGTCAGAGACCTTAAGTATAAATCTGTATGTGCGTTCGTAGGAAACACCAAGTAAACAAAATGAAGAAAGTGTCAAGGATAAAATGTTTTTTTTTTTTTTTTAACCCCGTGATGTTATTAGGATCAAAAATGAATTATCCTGGTACAACACTATTAGTTTCGTTATCAACGTCATTATGGTCACTTTCACCATGATCAGAGTCACACTCGTCCTTATCTTTTGCCAGTAATTCTTCCGCATCTTCGTTCAATGACTCCGTCATCGACATAATATCTTTCAGCTGTTTTATACGGGCATGTACAATTCTTTTCGTTTCGAATTCGTGAGATAATTCTGACCTAACCTTTTCGATTGAACGTGAAAGAGGAACAAATAATTTCACTTGCGTATCCGTGATTGCTGCCAGCGATTGTAACATCGCCTGCTGGATCAAATTTATGAATCTATAATCGGAGGGCAACGTATATCTACCTTCTGACTTTCGAAATTGTAATGATTCAAAATCACTCATAATTTTTTCAAGATCAAGTTCATTAGATATTTTTATACCGCTGTGTTGTAATTGCTTAATAGCAGCAATAATAGCATTAATATTTCGTGATTCATTATATAAAAGTCATTTGTGTAAAAAAAAATCTATTTTCTGAAATCACTTGATAATTTAATGGGGCATTTACACGACTGAAGTTGAAGAAATCTAGCAAAATTTAATAATTTGATGGGTTATTTGCACGCCTGAAATTGAAGAATTCTGACGAAATTCATTGATTTTGATGGGGTATTTGCACGACTAAATGAAGAAATCTCAACAAATTTCACTGATTTTCAGTTTTTCATAAAAATAAAATAATTTCAGAAATATATTACAAGTAAAATAATTTTATGAAATATTTTGTAAAATTGAGAAAATACAGCAAATCTGAGTAAATTTATTGATTTTGATGGGGTATTTGCACGACTAAAGTTGAAGAAATCTAGCAAAATTCATTAATTTTGATGGGGTATTTGCACGACTAAATAAAACAATATCTGTGAATTCAAGATTTTTCAAAAGACAAGAATAAATTTATAATCCATGGATTATTCTTTCTTGTGTATTCTCGCTCTGAATTTTGCTTGTAATCGTCGGCGCGCACGATCATCACGTGAAACAGGCATGACGGAATATGATCGATGTGAGAACCCTTTTCCTGCGTAAATTCTATCAATGAATTCTACATAAGTAATATCATCTCTTTCAGTAATTTTGACTTTCTTCCACGGAGATAATTTATCAGCAATATTGATTTTATCTCTATCGTAAATAATTGAATTCGTATCCATTATTATTCATTGTATGCTTTTAATTAATTTTCAGCGTATCTAAATTTGATCTTCTGATCGAATTTCTTTGACAATGCCGAGATATATCTATTATTTACTATATGAAATATTGAAGCACGGTTAATGTCAAAATATTTACCAGCTGAAGTCATCGATGGGAAGATTATTTATTCACCTGTCTCTGTATTCGTAGATATAACTGATCTTGAATATTTATTATTATAACCGGTTCTTCCGAGTTTTAAATTCTGACTCTGTGTAACAACACGTAAATCTCCTAAAGAATTATCTTTCGGGTTTGAATTGATATAAAAACTCTCGTAGATGAATCGATAATAGAGATATGTTTTATTTTTTCCAGAATTAAATATAACATAACCAGTATTAATAACAGATCCATTAATTGGTCTCTTTGATTTACAGTTTCTAATTATACCATTAGGAGATGCCTCGCAATTAACAATGATGGGATGTTTCACAAACTCATTCTGCTCTATTTATATATATATATAATATCATTCTTCTCAATGATTATTCTGCAATCTAATCTATGATTTTAAACGGAGATGTCGATGGTCCATATTTCTCATTGCAATACCGCTTCATCTCTTTATATTTTTTACCTCCACATTGCACGCATAATTGAGTTTTTCTCTGACTCCAACACTGCATCGAACGCAAGGTTTTGGTCCTACACTTCCTCTACGAAAACTCTGCATATGATATCCGCAGAATTCTTTTACACATGGTTTATTGCAGCGAAATGAAAACACGATCATTAACCAGTTGCATTTGTTATTTGTTTGTATCATTATATTATGAATGAAAATCTAATTAAATAAATCCTGTCTTAATTATTATATGGAGGAATTTAAGAGATTATCCGTAATCGAACCTTCTAGAGCAAGATTTGATCTTGATAAATTACCAAATCCAAATCTAAATACTCAATGCAAGACCTAGCTTTGATGAATGATGATATTACCGATCGTATTTGTGAAGCTAAAAAAGAATTTCGAAATGATGGTGCTACTCATACTTGGTCGTCATTCAGAATCAGAGATACCGTCGACACAAGAATAAATGACGAACGAGAAAGAAGCATTATCAATTACCTCGATGATCAGCGATATATTATTCTGATCAAATTTATTCTGCAGACGGATGATGATATTTGGATTATCCTTGATAAACGTGAGCCTGTCAGAGTAACACAATCAGGACAATCTGTTATATTAGATATTAAAAAAATCCAAGCCAGGTGTATTAACCGGTATTGATAAGCCATATTATGAACAAGTATATCCTGTAACCGCGGTTGTTTATGCGATATATCAGTTAAATGATAAACCTAGCATTGAAAATCTTAAACCGATGAAATTATCACGGTTAAATTGTGTAGCTGAGAGAGTTATGGAACACTTCAAAAAAGCAATACGTGGGAATGGCTTAACAGATATAAGACGTAAAAAAATAAACACATGTGCAGAAACAGTTAAGACTACTGGAACATTTATCAAGACGTCGCTGAACTAGAAAAAAAAAAAATTAAAATTTCCTATAACAGTAAGAACACTAACCGGAGAGATTTTATAAGCGTCAAAGTACACATCAAGAGGAGATCCAATAACAAGCATTGATCATAAAGCACATGCATGGACTGATGCTGTAACAATATTTCCACGAGATAGGATAGTCAGATTTTATAACGATTATATATTCGACGCTATCAGCGATATCAATAAGAATGATCCTGTATCTGTTTGGTTATTTCAGAGTTCAGAATCCGTGAATTATGATCAATTTGTAAAACCTAATGGAGAGATTTACCGTAGAGAATCTCTCCATGAAGAAATGAAGAATCTTGCACTGAAATATAATTCTGATGACGTTGAAGTTGAACGATTATTGAATAATTGTTTTACAGTTTCATCAGTTGCTGCTCACTTCGCTCAGGAGAAAAATTCATGGAAACCAACACGATCAGAATTCCTTGAAGATATTCAACATAGTTGTGTCGAATATGGACATGGCGGATTATGGAATACCAAATACGATCATCGTAAAGTTATATTGGTTGATATGGTTGCGTGTTATCCTGGGAGTTTTTTTGGATACGGAGACTGTTCTGAATATTTCAAAAGATTTGGACATCCGACACATGAAATGACAATAGTTGCGACAAATGGACCATCACCTGATTTTGATTTAACAGGATTTTGCTTGTGTAAAATCATTTAAGTTTTGTAATAATCTTCATCCGATCGTTTATGCGTGGTTTGGTAGACATTTCTCAGAAAAATATTGGGTTCCAAAAGTCTGTTACGATACATGCTTGATACTGAAATCTTAATGTCGTTGAGTGTAAATGAAGCTATTATATCATATCATCCGCAAAAACAAGTTTGGTTACCACAACAAAAGAAATATTCACTGACAGATCCAGATCAAGATTGGGATAAAATTGATTATGAAAATAAAGTTGCAAAAGATCTCGGGAGAAAAATAATTGGTAAAGTTACTCAAGGTGGTTTGTATTATCATAAACGACATTGTACAAGATTAATCATGGATGATGCTGTTAGATTTTATTATTACTGATACAACGAACAAAGGTACATTTATAAGCAGAAGTAATGCTTATTCATCAGACGGAATTAAATTAGGTGCAATCGTGAGTTATATCGATGGTGAGTCACCGCAATTTACTCATTGAAGATCTTCTATGCTCGCTTACGTTTCTATATATTTATTATCGATAATAAATAGATTTCCTTGTTACGCTGTCGTTTTATATAAATAGCGCGTACGTCGATTTGGTAAAGCCGTTATTCGGTAACGGTGAATGGGGATCATGGAGAATAAAACACGAAAGTATACTCGATTATTCTGAATCAGCAGACGTTGATATCAAAGAAATATACTATGGTAATGACAATCAAATACCAGCATCAACATCACCATCTGTATTTGATCCCGTGGCTAGACATAAAACCATTTATCTCAATGGACCTGGAGTTCTGGTAAAACAACACGTGCCATTGAATTATTTCATCAGAGTTCAAATATGATTCTGTTGACACCTACGCACAGACTAGCAAGAGAAATAAAACAACGAGGAGTAAAATCGTGTACATACCATAGTTTCTTCAGACGGTGTGGAGATACGTGGACGCCTGAGCGAATGGGTGAGATTTATATTCCCAAAATCATCATGTGGGATGAGATTTGTACGGTGTCGTTAGAAACACTAAAAATATTTCTTAATTGGTTATTAACGAAAAATACTGCGGTAATTATGTGCGGCGATCATGGTCAACCACCACCTTTCGTTGGGCAATCTCCACATGAGTGGTTAAAATCATTTGTGGATTATTACGAAGAAATAAATGATGATCATAGAGCTATTGATGAACCTCTGAAAGAATTTAAAAGATTAATCAGACTACAGCCAGATAGAATACAATGTGAGATAATGCGTGAAATAATTCCGGAAACTCCTGTGAACGATTTTTGGAATTTATGGAGACCAAATGATTTAATGGTTGCTAGTAGAAAAATAATTTGTGATGAATAACAGGAGAAATTATTTATGTTACACAAAGAAAAATTCTCATATCTACTTGTGCCATTGTGTTATCGCCCAGCAGGTACTCAACTACAGAATGTTGAGGTTGAAATTCCAGGACGGGACAATGTCCAGAAACAGAATCTTGTGTTAAATGATATTGTTTTAGTTGATATTGATGTTGTTGAAAGCGCGTTGAGTATGAATAACTCACCGTGGAAATTGGGATATGCCATAACGATTCACTCGTCACAAGGACTAACTATTACTGATACAAATATCTGGATTGTCGATGACAGATTCGAGTGGTCAAATTTAGTTTATCTCGCAGTGTCTAGAGTCAGGAGAATATCTCAACTACACAGAGTTGTCATAGATTCCATAAAAAATAATAACAAACTGTTAGTGTTGAAGTAACAAGAAAAAAATTATCCAGTTAGAAACGATGCGATAAAAAAAAATAATCGTGATTTTGATATCGATGTTGAATTTATTATGACGATAAAAAAAAACAACAGAATAATCGTTGTGTAATTTGTAACTGTCACATGTTGTGGAAATATTCGAGTAATAACCCAAAACAATTTACCGTGGACAGAATTAATAGTGATCTTGGTCATGCACGTGATAATGTCATATTGACATGTCTTGAATGCAATCGACGTCGGGGTTCCAATTTACAAAAGTGAATGCGGTGGTAATTGTGCGTCTTCAGGAATTAATTGTAATTGTTCGCGTTTAAATCCACGCTGAGGAGCAGTTGAATCCAGTCTGTAGATGGCGGATCTACCCGTGGATCTAACCACGCTAGAAATTTTATGTGTAGTCACATTCCAGATAGGATCAGTTGCTCTTTTTTTACCCCCTTCGAGTTCACCAGGTTCATATAGATATCTTACAGTCACATTGCCTAATACTGGTTGAGACTGTATGATTTTGTTCTGAGGTATTATATATTTTCCCGTAATAGCATCAATCGGTTTCATGGAAGTTGCACGAGTAATCTCATTATTTAACGCAGCTATCAAATTTAGTAATCTAGCAACCCATTCACGAGATCTCTTGTCGCTCTGAATTATTTCCTTCGCATACTGATATCCAAATAACCGCTCAGCGAGCGTTCAATTAAATCTTTCGACGATTGCCTGATCATGATGAATTGTAGTGTGTCCTTGTCTGATTCTGACGCTATGTTGTTTCATCAGCGATGATACTTCACCGAGAAATTCTTTGCCAGGATCAACTTGTAGCAACTGTGGCCATTGTGATGGTCCTCGCTGATAAATTCGTTTAAACGCAGAGGCAACTTCAGATGTTGTTTTTGTTGATAATGGTTCCGCTTCTTTGTATCTACTTGCAACATCAACGACAGTTAACGCGTATTTGTATGTGCGTGATTGACGTCCACGTGTTTTAACGGTATCATGTGGTAAAGACAAAATATCTGCTTGATGAACTTCATTGGGAACCCTGACATCAAAATACGCGTGTTGAATTCATTTAGGTGGACGTAGATAGATTTGCCATATTGCCTGTCGAGCTAACCACGCTGCAGCAACAGCACGTGAGACTTTTGCTGCTTCAGCAAGTTTACTAATCGCTGCTCTACCCTTCCAATATCCTCTTGGGCTATAATAAATGGATTCCATTATAATAGTTATATAATTAATTACCCAGCCCATATCATTATTTTACCTTTCATAGCAGATTTCACTAGAAAACTAGCGAGTTTTTCTCTGAGAGATTTATCAGGTATAGAATTTAACGCATGAATTGGTTTCACATCTGCGAGATGCCGTTGTTGTAAATCTTTGCTTTTATACGCGACATCATGAATATGCACGCTTGATCAATCTTATTTATTGGATAATCTCCAAGTCGTGGTTTATTTTGATCATCAAGTCGAATATCAAGTCGAGTTCCAGGACCACAATAATTGTATCCGGGATATTTCGCCCACGGAACCCCTGGTAATTTTTCCAACGAAGCGGCAATATCACCTGCTGTCTTTGTGTTTGAAATAAATTTGTATTTTTTGTAGCACATTTTTGCACACTTACCTGTGAGTGAACGCTTTTTATTTTTTGTTATTATTGTTGTTAATCCAGCGGTGGAGGTGGGTGCCTTGCATCGAACACAATATAGATTCATATTATTTATCATATGGATATAATTGACTCTTCAGCCACACAAAAACAAGAACCAGTCAAGCATCACCCAGCATTGCCAAATTCTATTAGGGCAATCAGAATATGTCCATCTGGATCAGGCAAAACACAATTATTGCTTAATTTGATAATGAGATGGCTCAAATGGGATAAATTATATTTAGTGGCTCCATCCGTGGATGATCAGAGATGCTATGAAGTACTTAAGGATTTTAATGAAAATGCAAAGTCGTTTAATGGAAACGGCAATAATATTATTGATTTTATTACTGATATTGATGAAGCCCCATCCGTAGATGACCTTGACGGATTTATTAATAATCTTGTGGTATACGATGATGTAATGCTGAACAAACAATCAAATCCAGCTCGGATATTTTCCAGAGGTAGACATAAAAATACAGACGTTATTTATGTTACCCATCGTTATACACAAATTCCAAAAGTGATCAGGGATAACTGTAATATTTTAGTTGTGCTTAATGGAGTCGATACACATACGCTGCGAAATATTCATTAAACTTGGTGTTCAGGGGATATGGACATGATTAAATTTAAAAATTTCGTTTCAAAAGCACAAGTTACCCCATTTGCTTTTATCACGATAAACCTGCATGATCCTAAATCGAGGTATCGTATAGGTATTGATAGAATATTTGGTCCGTCCTTGATGCTGAATAATTCTGTCACAACGATAGAATAATTAAGCAGTTATTTCCCCTGACTGTCAAGGATATAGCGTAGTCTTGAAAACGGTATATAGATAATTTATAGTTTCATACCTATACAGTCATGTTCTTCTTTGACTTCGATTTCCCAATCCCGTATCCATCAAACACTAAAGTCTAAAGAATCAAGCACAAAAATCTGCTGTCAAGGATAAAATCAGGACAAACCACGCTATAGATATTTCACCGGTGATATATGTAGTCATTATTAATCTTTTTTTTTTGTTCAGACAGAATGAACCAGAATAATATCGATCCAACGTATATTACTAACACAGTTCTGCCTTGACTGCCTCAAGAGGCTTGAAAATATAATATTTTAACCAAGGCAAAAACGGCAGAAATATGAAAAATTGCAGATTTTATTCAGAATCTGATGGTATATACTTATTATTGTTGTCAAGGCTACGATAGCTGATGTATTTATTTTTGAAACGTATATTTGTAAGTGGAAATATGGTGCAATGCTAAAGCGTCTGGCTCTCGTACTCGAGGCCCCTGGTTCGGTTCCCCATGACTGACACATGTCGGTGGTTTGGCCCTGGGATGCCATTGTCTTTAGTAATTATAATTTACTTAATAATTGGGGCGCCAGCAGCCCAAGAGATTTCACGTACCCCTCACCATGTTGAACAACGTTGTAAGTGCAGTTTTGCACTTACCCCGGGGTTTGATTTGGGGAGGGGTTACATGAAATCGATATGCCTAGACAGCCCTCTGAATTTCTAATATTTCGTTTTGCACATTAGGAATTCGCTGGGGGGGGGGGTCTATGCGCTTGCGCCCCTAAAATAAACAGCAGGGTGATGTGAACTCGTGACCACTGAAGGGTACCCACATAGGGGCATTCAGGAAGAATGTGCGCCGGACCAAAAAGTCTCAATAAGGTGCCTGTGGACCATAAGACAGATCTTAACCGATGAATGAGTGCCCTGTGGGCTTAAGGCCTCAACAAGGGACTCTTAGGATCTTATTGGCAAAAGGCTTTACCGACAGAAGGGACCCCAGTGGAATGGTAGACTGAACGTCATAGCTGTTGTTTTTTTTTTTGAATTTCTTCAAGTCGATAAATCATTGGTTTCAAATCTACAGCAGCGGGGGGGGGCTGACCACATGTATGTGATATTTTTGGGGGGTTCCCATGTATGTGATATTTTTGGGGTTCCATTTTTCAAAAATGAATGCTCTATGGTTCGTAGTCGTTTTATTTCAAACATATTTTTTTTAGCCCTTGTAGGAACCCTTATTTTTCAAAAATAAAGGTTCTGCGGAAAGTGGTCTGTTCACCCTCCCTGCTGCTAGTATTATCTCCACTTGCTTTTACTTATCTGGAGAAATCAAAAGCGCATGGCAAAGTGCTCACGATGAGGCATTCAAGACCCACCATCGCCAATTTAATCCTAAACATTTCCTCGGTTGCACATACATATCAAAATGGTCTGGGGCCTTGATACAGATAGGACTAAATGTCAGTACTGGCTATAACCTATTATCTCCAAGGAGCCATATTCAGCCGAAACATGAGATCCAATCAAACTGAAAGCCCAACGCACAAACCGTATTAGTGATGTAGCTATTAACGCTTAAATGGACACTGAAAATCAATTTAATGTCGCCTCAGTATTTTTCAGTGGACAGTGACTGCGAGGTCTTTGAGAAAATCACGGATTCCAGCAGCTAAATGAATCGGCCAGGGTTTCATATCGTCTCCAGTGAACATTGTCCAGATATAAGGGAATTGTGACCAACCCTCCCCGTCAACTCAGTAGCCGAAACAAAGAGTGAGCTAAAGACTTCATGAGATTATTGTGAACATTTTAAGGAGGGATGACGTTGACATATGCATAAAACTGAAGACATGAACAGACCTACATTACCAAATTAGCGAAGAACAGTCAGTTATGGATTTATGTGTGGGAGACAGTAGACTTAACTCAGTTATATTAGCAGTAGACTTTTAACATAATGACATGTGGCTTACTTTTGGTTTGCATTGATAGTGTCAGGTAGAATGGAATATTAGTTTAAAGATTGACTGTTATTACAACTAAAAATTAATTGGAGGGTTACCAAAACAAATTGCAAAAAATCGTGCTCTCCATTTCCCAGAAAGTAGATATTGGGCCATATTTATGGTTGACATATATACATACCCATTCAAAAACCTGAGCAGTGCATGCTTATAATGTGATGAAATTTTATAATTATACATTGATTCAACAAAAATGTAGAACATATGAATGACAATGTTCGCGATAAACAGCACAACGTGATTCGGTATATAAAGTAGCTGTTTTAGAATGAACCATTTGACATCAATCTGAAATCATTACTACGTTTGAAGAGATTAAAGAAACGTTACAAATTCCTGAAAAATAAAAGCACCTGTTGTAGATGGGTCTTCTGTAGTTTTGAAGCACAGTAATATAATATAAAACCAGTTTATGGGCGGAAAGTACACTATAGATGTTTTATGTAGTTTAACGTGATGTAAGAAACGTACATTGCCACTTCCGACACGAACCACAAATAATAAAATTTAAGACATTTGTACAATGATCTTGAACGTGCTCCCGCTTAGAACACGTCTCACAATAGTGGAACAAATATAATGAAATAAAATTAAAATACGATGAATTGAAAGAATTGTTCACTGAACAGTCCCCCAATACATTCCAAAATCAAGCGAGTAAACGATTTCCATACAAACAAGTTAACGTTAATTACGTATATGACCAGTGACAAGACGCCACTAATGGCATGAAAGGTTTTGAAGTAAGCAGCAATTAATACTAATTTGATAGTGACAGATGCCTCTTAAAATTACTATTGGGGCATGTCAACGAACTCAGACAAACACTAAATGTAGCAAACCAAAAAGAAATGTTTAACACAATCCTAAAGACACAAATATGCAAGTATTTCCTTCAAAATAAAAACAGAAAATGGGTTGAAGTTTTTACCAGACCAATTAACACATAGTAACACTCGTCATAGACCAATAGATATAACGTCGGTTGAAGCAAACGATGAAGAAGCATCAAAATACACGTTTTATATGCTCCAATACATACAATAAAAATACTTACATTCAATAAAGTATATTAAGCATTTAAAATACAAAGCAACTTTTGCATCATAACCTTACCGAGGAAATATCTATAATCATGCAAATTCTTTTAGGTGATCCTGTCCCTAACAATCTGGAATACTTGAAGACGGTTGACTTTGGGGACGTATATTCATAACAAGAGTTATCCCTATACGACAGCAAGATGGTGCATACACAATTAAAACGATTGTCAGACCCAATGAATAAGCGGTGAAAAGTTTGTACTTGTAAAACTAATAATGGGGTGAACTCACTAACAGTAGGGACGCAGTTTAAAGATTATAGCATTTTAACAATGAACTTGGAAGTACACTGAAATTTATTTTAAAAAAGTGATCAAGAGCTTGACAAATCTGAGTATAAAGATTGATAGCTATAGCAACAAGTAACATATTAAAGACCGACGGAGTTAAAATGAGCACATCACATGAATTTATCATGATCACGAAACCAGAAGAAAAACTGAAATACAAACAAAAACATCACATGCAAACAACACATTTGTAAACGTGATAAAGCGCCTATAATATAGATAATGTCCTAGGAGGGTAGTAAATAAAATCAAATACTGACATAATATACAAAAATATGAGATTGATTCAAACTACATCTGGAATAATCTGAAAAACAAACAACAGACTACAATCAGTTCTATGAGATTTTGAAGATAATAAAAGGTAATGAGAAACGCATAAATGGTGACTCATTGATGTGATAGATTTGATATGCTTTGAATATTTCATTCAAATGAAGTATAGAAATTATCCTAACTACACCTTCAACTACCGATATTTAATGGACAACCCTCATGCCATGTAAAATTGTAATGCATTTATAAAGACGTATGTTACAAGTAGTTGCTACAATATTAACCAAACTAGTATGGGATGAGTTATTACACGATATGGATGAAATTAAAGCCAGTACTAATTTTTCAAAGAGTAAATACACAGATTTTGAAAATACGTTTTCTCAGAACTGTCTCTGGTCGTAAATGAATTTAAAATCACGATTGTATGTTGTGGACAAGCAGCAGAGAGGGTGAACCCTACAACTTTGTAGAGACCTTATTTTTGAAAATTAAGGGTTCCTACGAAGGCTGAAAAAAAGAAGTTTTTGCCTTAATAATGAAAACTTCTTTAATTGACCAGATTTTTTCTGATTTTTTCACAATCTGGTCACATACGTATGTCATTCACCCTCTCTGCTGCTACCTTGATAAAATCAAGGACCAAAGATTTTATCTAAACCTACACGATACCTTGATCTTGGATCGTGTAAATTTATCGTTATAAATCCAAACGGAACAGCTTGTGCTTTTGAAAAGAAGTTTTTTAAATTTAATCATGTCCATGTCGCCTGAACACCAAGTATAATAAATATTCTGTAGAGTATAATCATCTA